>BEXV01000927.1:14427-31080 GCA_003118195.1 Hemicentrotus pulcherrimus
AAATTTCCCATTAGTCTACCTGTTCTTCCACCATTCATTTTAATATGATAGCTCAGCACACTTGAAAAAAGGGAGCCTTGAATATAATATAGGCGTGGAACAAACAGATTGCTGGGCATCAGGTCAGTGACCCCTTATTCCAGAGTTCAAGGGTCAAGTGGTAACCTTGCTCTAGATGCTAGAAGGACAGAGAGAAACTATAAGCCCTTAGGGAGCAGCATGTGACCTCAGAGAGAGATGGACTTTAAATATCTGGGTTAAATGGGATTTAAATTACTCTTGTTTTATTAAGAGAGAACCTACAAAAACATACAGGCCCACACACACAGCTAGCAAAAAAAAAGTGTTTGGATTGTATTTGACCTTACCAAAAAGGGGGGATATCCCTTTTAGGGGAGAGAGAGTGCCAGAGGAAAGCGAGAGAGGAAGAGAGGAAGAGAGGGAGGGAGGGAGGGAGGGAGGGGAAGGAGAGTACCTTTGTCACAGAGGCGAGACTAGTCTTAAAGAGAAGTGAGGAGGAGGAAAGACAAAAGATTGAGAAGAAATAAGGAATATAATCAGTGAGGGAGAGGGAGAGTGAGAAAAATAGGTAAAGAGAGGGAGAGTGAGAGATAGAGAGAGAGAGTGAGAGAAGAGAGAAATGAAGACACAGAAATGAAGAAAGTTTTCAGTTTATAATATCCTTAGCCATACCAACTACAATCATATTAAAGAGAAAAACTTACACCAAGAAAAAAAGTCATGAATAAAGAATATTCACGGGCACATTACACCAGGCAGAGGCAAAGAGAGCATGGAGAGAGCGAGAAATACAAAATAGGGCCAGAAACACGAGGGGGGGGGGTCAGGTAAGCAAGAGAAGGGAGACAGACAAACAGAGAGACAGAGAGACAGAGAGAGAGAGAGAGAGAGAGAGCATGATACCTTATACAAGGTCTGTCCCTGACTCCTCATTAGGTGTGGTCAAGCCAAGGTCCAGCCTGGGCAAATCCAATCACCAAAACACTCCCCTGAGGGCTAGACCCAGAGCCAGGCCAGACCAGACACTAGTCTATGCCTACAAACCCTTGTCAGTCGCAATGCATGGCAAAGGGCCTGAGCCAAGAGACTACAGAGACCACAGTCTATAGGCCATATGCTGTAGCTGCTCCAGAGGACTGACACAACTATTAAGAATAATATTAGACATAATTTGAAACATAATATTTATTTTCTCCTCCAGTATCCACTTTACAGCCCACTTAAGTGGCTGTACCTGCAGACTACACCCAACCAGACACTGGTCAAGCTTTAGAATGACCATCCATTGACCTAACTCAGGGTATGTTGTGATTCTAAGAGGTCACCTAAGGACAAGGTAAGTTTGTGGAACAGGGTCAATTAAGGACACACAGTCTGGGTGTCCAGACCCTGATTTCAAGATTTTGTAAACAAACCGTACAGTTGCTGGGTGATCTCGTTGGAATTAAATGTATGAACTTGCATTCATTTTATTTCTGAACATTTCTCCAAAAATGTCATCTCAGTCTGAAGAAAATCTACATTTCCATTCTGGCAAAATTGTGTTTTAATGTTTATTTTGAAAATGGATTCAAATTTCATAATTCATCATTGTTTCAAGTATTATATCAAATCTGTTTAAATATCTATTTCTATACCATTCATAGTATGATTTTTTGTAATGAATCTTTGGATCTTTATTTAGAAAAAATGAATGAAAGTAAGATTGATTTGTATTTATGAATTTGAGACTATAAAATATACACTACAGTGTAATTCTATCTCAATTGGTCCCCTTTTAAAAACGATCTGAACTAGCATTTATCAGTTCGACAAGTTTCCTTTTTCAATAGCTCAAACATATAACAGCCTATCCCAAAACTATCAAAATCTAAAGAATCGAAAATTCAGACACTGCGCTACAAGGGTGTATGTCTAAAGACTAACAATTTGGGGTGGTATCATTATGCAATCACAACATGAGCTTACAATCCCTTTTACAAATGCTATTTGCATCGAGACTTACGTGAAATACCTAAAATAATGTTTTACAGCAAACAGGTGGTCCTACACTGATGCCAGACAAAACCAGCACCCAAACTACCATAAATCGTGCCTATATTTAGAAAAGAACAACCACTATTTGGCTTTGAACTTGCTGTTTACCCAAAAAAATCACCTCCAAAATACAAAGCTCCAGAGACCAATATGAAATAAAGTGGAGAATATTACTCAACAGGCCTACTACAACAAACAAAATACACTGGTGTCGTAAATTAGGTACTATAATTAGAATCAAACAGATGACCGACTGTAGGAGTCGAGTTATTTTGGAGTTTGCGCCTCTGGAGGCTCCTCATAAAATTTGAAGGAAGAGGGAATCGTTTTGGACTATATTCCTCCTGCTTTCGCCGTTCAGACTAGCTAACTTCATTGTAGAGCTTTGGAAATGTTTTTATTTTGGTTGTTACTAGTCTGAGCATGATTTAAACAGTGTTGTGGTCGAGTGGTTTAAGGCGCTTGACTGGAGATGCGAAGGTCGAGGGTTCGAATCCCGACACGGCACTAATATCCTTTGGCAAGATATTAACCTGCACTTGCTACTCTCCACCCAGGTGTCAAATGGGTACCCGGTAGGATGCGGCCGTCATTGTTGGTCAAACAGCTTGCGAGCGTCAATTAACGCCCGGCTGGAATGCTCCCCAGGGAGTTGAGATTGTGCACACAGTTTGTGCGGGTAAGCACTGAATCCAATGACAGGGGTAATAGTATATTTGTAAAGCGCTCAGAGACATTTGTATTAAGTGCTATATCAAAATTAAATATTATTATTAATTATGACCAAAAGCCATTAGCAAAATGGAGGCATCGTTTTTGAATGAAAATTCAATACAAGAAGCAGGGTCTACTTCTCGTGTGATAGTAATATTATGCAAAATACTGCGTAACTGGGCGGGGCTTATCATAAGCGAGTACTGATGATTGGTCAGCTGGCTTCTAAGCTAACACTAAACACAGTCAACTGCTCTCTGAAAAACTCACAAGTTTCTCCCCTTTTTTTTCCTCCATGTGTTTGCCCATTTTGCTACAACGATGCTTCACCATACAACATTTCTATATTTCAAGTTTTTTTACAAATTTTCCTCAAGTGTAATACAGGTCATTTAACTACCAGCAAGTCCTTTCCGATTGTCTTCATACCCCGAATTCCAAATAGTCAGGAGACCGATATGGTGATAATTTCACTTTTAATCATATAATTATTTGAATATGGACGGTTGAAAATAACTTCCTTCACCTTGGTTTGGTTTTATTTGGCCATTAGTAAGAATTGTCTATACCGGTAACTATTTCTTATTTGCCACAAGATTTCTTGAATGTGTTTACAAAATATATCCATAAATGACTAATTTTGTCACTTTTATTCCCATACCAAGAAACTGTCTCTCAAGGCAGAAGATATATATCTGGATCATTGAATACAAATTGTCATTTATTGTATATTTATGATTATCATGTATGTTTATTTGTTTGTTTTCAAGGGGGAGAAACTGCCCACATCCCCTGTCTACTGAACTTCCCCCCTATTGTTTCAGAGTAAACATCTTAATGCAAGGTTACTGAAACAAAAACAGGAAACTTCTTTTTGAACTTTATTCCAAAGGAAGATATTTCATAACTGTTTTAACAATGAAATAGTTAGATCTAAGCCAAAAGGACATCACCTCTTGAAAGTGCATTTAAGATGATTGTTCAAAAACTTGGTGTCACAGAAAGGGTTAAAATCAGTCATGAAGACGAGAAGATTAGAAATAGTTAGCTCCAAGCCAAAACAACATCACCTCTTGAAAGTGCATTTAAGACGATTGTTCAAAAACTTGGTGTCACAGAAAGGGTTAAAAATCAGTCATGAAGACGAGAAGATTAGAAACGCAAGGCATGAAGACAAACTTGAAAACTAGCGACAACAACAAGACATAAAGACAAACATGAAAACTAGCAACAACAAGACATAGAGACAAACATGAAAACTAGCGACAACAAGACATAAAGACAAACATGAAAACCAGCGACAAAAAAAAAAAAGAGACATGAAAGGCATGAAAATTAGCAAGAAACCGAGTACACCTGTGTGCTACCCGCCCCTTAGAGCTTTCATTAATACTGTATTCTCTTTATCATTACGAGGCATAAACACCAGCTGCCCCACAGTCGTTCGTCAAAACCAACAACAAAACTGTAAAACATAGATAAAGGTGTTATGAGTAGCAGAAAGACGTAAAGCTATATTTGAGATACAACTAAAAATTCCTAAAAGTTTTTTTTTTTCATCAAAATTGCTTTTGATGATTACTCTGTTTACATTGACGTAGAGGTGTCGTGGTCGAGTGGAAACGTCGCCGGACAGTCGATCACAAAGTCTGCGATTCGAATCCGGCCGCGGCGCTAATGTCCTTTGGCAAGACATTGATCTACAATTGCCACACTCAACCCAGGTGATATAAGTGAGTACCAGGCAGGAATTAATTCCTTGAAATGCTGGAGCGCTGTAGAATTTCTAGATAGACGGCGCTATAGAAATGCCCATTATTATTGTTATTATGTATATTTCGTATGTATTCTAATTTGTAGGACAGCAGTTATACAGACAAAAACATCTTTTAGTCTCTCCATAATTTGATTCAGCACCCTGAAATTATGAGGACTATGAAATTGTTCACCCCTTTTGCCAAACAGAAAAATACTTCAAAACATCATTCAAACCATTCACATGATAAGAGTAGAGTCTACACTAAAGCGTCATGACAACTGTTTCCACAGAATTGTCATTACATCCTTCTGGCACTCAACTGTATGGAACACAAGACAGGGACTCGCTACGGAGCTCGAGGGTGAAAAGGTTGCATAATAATTGGCAAAGATCGACCTTGGCAATGAGGAGGGAGTTTCAAAAACATCAGACCTCGGGGAGTGATAAAATATGGTGAAAACAAGCATCACAGCTGTTTCTACATCGTTGTTGTTCTCATAGTAGAATATATAAAAAGGGAAACAATCGTAGATAAAGTGCTCTCGAGGCTGAAGGACGTTTTTGAGTTTTGTCATACCCTCCGTCTGCATTGTGACATTGTAGTTTCATAACAAAATCAATAAGATAAATCATTTTTTTTAAAAAACCAATAATATAATCAAGGTCAATTTAATAAAATATACAGGAATAACAATCTCATATGCATTTATTCTTCAATATTTCCATTTTTGTTTCACTTCATGTTATTTGAAGGTCGCACAGAGGGTCTCTACAAACTATGGAATAAAATGTTGTGATGTACATGCATATGTTGTCATAAAAGTTTACTCTTTGAGTGGTGGTGATGGTGGTGGTGGTGGTGGTGGTGGTAGTGGTGGTGGTGGTAGTGGTGGTGGTGGTGGTGGTGGTGGTGGTGGTGGAAATTGTAGTGGTAGTGGTATAGCGATGGTGGGTGGTAGTGGAAGTGGTAATGACAGCTAAGAGAATGATGCTGATGATGATATTGTTAGGTCTGCTGCCGATGATATTGTTACTTCTGCTGCTGCTGCTGCTGATGATGATGATAGTGATGATGACGGTGGTGGTTGTCGTGTTGATGGTAATGATGAAAATGACGATGACAATGATTATGCTACTCATATAGAAAATTGTTTTAATTGTGTAACAGTGATACATATCAAACCCAACTTACTTGAAACCAAGATAATAATCATATTCAGGTGATATACTTACAATTGATATGAAAATAGAAATGACAAGTAAATCCATATTTAATGTGGGTTCTTCATGACCAATGATTATACAAAACAGAGGAGCAACTTACCGTATGTTCCCATTTTGTAAAAACTACTAGTTTTACAATGGTTATAATTAGTCATTAAGAAATATCTCTTACCTGAGTTATAAACAGAACCACAGAGCCAGAGCAGGAATATGGAAAGAAAGAAAGAAAAAAAAGGGGAGAAAGAAAGGAAAATGTTTTAATTTAACACATTGTCTAAAATCATCTTCATAAAGTCAGGTAGGATACACAAATGCAGAATACAATTTATAAATTATCTATTTAAAGATGATACGATTCCAGCAAGGACATTCAGTTTCAGAGGAAGTTCATTTTAGCTTACTCATCAAACATGAGCAGATCATCAGTTATGTGCAAATGTAATAACTCCCTCTCTTGTTCATTTAATGTAAAGTGCCACTAGTTGAGCTGCATCAATTATCACACGATGAGATGAAAAACGGAGAAAAGAGAATCGAGGAAAGGGTGTTTAGGGTTCGCGGTGTGCTGGGGAGGGGGTAATATAAGGCTTTGTAACCCACCTCCCCTGTATAGCTGGTTTATTATGTATTATTCCTTTGAAGTCAAAGTAATTCATGTCCATTTTAACAATCAAAAGTTGAAACTGGACATAAATTATACACAAATAAACTATGACAATTATCAAGAAAAGAAAAAAAATCTTACATAAGTGTATTGCCTGTAAAAGTGATTGCACAAAACTACCTATCGGAGAAAGCTAAAATTCTTGTAAAATCTTGCAAAGCCAAAGGGGGTACCATTTTCAAATACATAAAGAATGCTTTACTAAATCGTCTGCTTGGAGGCAAAAGGGGGCTAACTTTTTGTCATAATTCCTATCAGGGTTAATGTCCTTCTGACTCTCAATATGACACTGATGTACAGCTACTGTCAGTCAGATATATTTCTGCTCCGTCCAATATTATCACAAAAAGACCTCATGTATTTTGCCATTTATGCAAGTGAAAAATGTTTCCCAACTTAATCATATATAATTTTTGAAAGAGCAGGTTCCAATGAATCCTGCTCAGGTTTATCAATGAGCACCAACTCCCTCTCTTGTTCATTTAATGTAAGTGATACTAGTTGAGTGGCAATGGGTTAATGTGACAAATTGTTCCAGACAGACTGGTTGTTAAAGGGTTAAATCTATTTGATTTGCGGTATTGTCTACAACAAAGCACAGAGACTTCTGAAACTATCCACTAATGGGATATGAAACAATACGATGCTCACATGTCATTTATTTAATCCCCATTGGTCGGAAAACACAACTGGGGGCCCCGTCTAGACAACACATTATCTGGAATAGTGATCAGACATGTTTATGGTGTCTGTAAAGTGTAATTATAAATCTATTTCATTTTTAACATGGTATCTCATGAGCATAAAAAGGAAACAAATTATATCACATGCTCAAAAATCACTGTCTGGTTTCAGTCAGAAGGGCATTCAGTTAATGCCTTTTGGACCCTCTGCAAATTATATATCATAACTAAAGAATTTTAAATTATAAAACTAATCATATTTAAGATATCTGTCCACAGCCTAATAGATCAGTTCAAATTTGTCTTTATGATTACCTGCAATGAGAGTTCATGTTTTATCATGTGCATTCACAATTTTTATTTTTGAACAGTTTGTATCTGCCAATGTATTGTTTGAAATTTATGAATAGACCTTCTGGCAGATTAGCCTTGTGCTATTAAGCTATGTGATAAAGTCTACTACTGCTGATTCTGCTACTACTCCTAGTACTACTACTACTACTACTACTACTACTACTAAATGGTTTTTATTGCAAACCCCTTTATATTGCCTGGCACAGAAAAAGCTATGGTAGACATCCAGCACTTTGGAAATTCAAAACCTGATACCTTGAAACTGGATAATTAAACAGCTCGGAGCAAGAAAGGCATGATCTCATATCATTAAACACAGAGTTAACGACCCTCTGGCTCTCAACAGTCGATATCACCAGATACTAGGAAGACAAGCATATATGAAACTTTGAATACATTTGCTAACTTGCCGATCTATTCTAATTTATCTCAGCAAATAACTTTTGTGATTTGAATGGAAGTGAAAAGTGACATTACACTTGGTGCAAGCAATTACTGTCATTCTCATGTCAAGTCAAACTTTGCTCAGCGTTGCTATGCAAACACACCTCTATCAAGGCCTTGCAGCCGTTGTCACGAAAGATAGACATTTTATGCAGGCTAAAAAGCGATTCATTATGGATATTTCTCAGAAAAAGACACTCTCCTGACAGCTAAATTGCATCAAGTTTGTGCCTGTCATGCATAGCATCGAGCACTTATAAAAAAAAGTATGATATGCCTGTGTTTGCAGATTGAAGGACAAGCTTGTCATTATTTAGCAAAGTAATATAGTTTCAAGTAATATGCACCCAAAATATCCTAATGGACAGTGCGTTTCATCATTACATGTAATTTGTCTGAAATCTCATCTGCCTTACTTCAATCATAATCATACGGAATGAAGAAGCGTGGTACAAAAAGTACAATCTGTCTTTGATATCGTCAAATTTGATTCACGTTTCGGGGCAACAAGTTTGCCAAACGCTGAAAGATCATGAGTGATTGGAACGGCTCCGGTACGTGACATTTGACAGCGTTTGTTTCCGGGTTGCCCATTATTCCCTTCTGTAAATTTACACAGCGCCATCCAATTACGTCGGCAATTGTCAGTACATCATTTTCATATCCGTGTACGTGCCGTTTTGAATGTTCACTTTGGCTGTTATGGCTGGAGTATTCATGACAGAAGAATGGCATATGGGACCCTTTGAATATCAAGATGACATCAATTATTGTTCACCTATGGATCATCAATCTAAGGGCAGACTGTACAGGGTAGGAGGGGGGGGGTGCAAAATTTTCTGACAAGCAATGCAAAATGGGGAAAAATCATCACATAGTCTATTAATTCGTTTATTTAGGATCAGTCAAAAATTGGGATCTAAAATTTGAGATTGAGGTACCGTAAATCTCTGTGTATAAGACACACCCCTATTTTTTTTTGGGGGGGGGGGTAGGGGGGAAATTGTTTTTCCTGTTTTGTTGTTGTTGTTGTTTTGTTGCCGAAAACCCACGCGGGGACTGACCTTCATTTTACATCGAGGTGCAGTTAAAGTTGTGAACTTGTCACAAATAATAGTAATAGGCTTCACGATACCAAGTGTCCCACACCAGCCTCTTTACATCACCTTGTAGATGTTGTGTTCTATGCCAAACATCAATAGTCATGCATTACTTTCAAACCAAGATGACAGACAAATTTGAGTATTGTTGTAATTTCCGAGTGGCGAGTCGACACACTGATTACTGAGCTGGGAGACATTGCCGGGCATAGCGCCATAAATCGAAACTTTGAAAAAAAATATATAAAACTTTTTTTTTCCTGTACCTGTGTATTAGACGCACCCCCGACTTTCAATTTTTTTCGGCGGCAAAAAAGTGTGTCTTATACACAGAGATTTACGGTACAAAAACACAGTGAGTGGGGAGGGGGAGGGGTGCAGCATTTTATGGTTTTGTACTCTAGGTATGCTACACAAATTTTTAAGGGGGGGGGGTCGGGCCGGTTGAGCCCCCTATCGTATCTAAACTTCATTTTCAAAAGGAACAAATTCTGGGAATCTTAGACAAAATAAATTCTAACCCTATATTTCTATAATTCAATGTATTTAACTGCAAATGCAATACGTCTGGCTGGCAGTATACTCATTGTGTTGACCGCAAAGTCAAACTCAAATCAATTTTAGTTTTAAGTCTTTTCAAATCATCTTGCCACCAAGTTAACACTGCACCATCCATCTTTTTATTATCATTTGAATAAATCACCCCTGATATTATTGTAAAAAAACAGCATATCCCAATAAAAGATTAACTGACACAAAATGATCCATCTAATTACAGACAAAGTCACAAATGAATAAAAAAGCTAAAGTGGAAAGGCAATTGTCATCCGAGTGTACACTGTGAAACGATTTAGATCGATCCATACTGTTTGCACAATGACATATGTCGCCTCCTTTCTCAAACAGAAAAATTCCCATCCCCAAATTGATTGAGTGTCGGCCGACCGTATGGGGGTTGCATTGTGGGAGAACATGGAAGGATGGCCTAGGTGATAATGGGGTGCTCTGCGACATAAATTTGCGACTTACGCGTATAGCTTTCAGACTAATGAGCTGCGCTCCCTACGTAAGAAGGGCCCTGGCTGTTTGCTCGACTAAAAATAACGGGCGAAGTGGGCCCTAGTCTCAAGCCAAGCCTTCAGGTTTGGTCGCTGATGTGGTCTTACAGACATATTGACAATAATAACGTTCCGTATTTGTCACGTTGGGCATCTTTATGCACTTCCAAATTGGTTCCCGATTATAGCACTGCTGACACATAAAGGTAAAAACAAACTCTCCGTGAATCCATCACACACGGTTACTTTTGAATCAGGATATATATATGGAAGGCGAAAAATTAAAGTGTGGATGCTTGAAAGCGAATGACTTATCCAAGGGGATTCAATATCGGAATATCTTAGAAGGGTTAAGTAAAAACATTGTCTGAATTTCTGCTGACAGCCAGAAGGCTATTAAATCGCAGGACTTTATGGTGCTAATGCTCTTCTGACTCTTAAAATACATTAACAAATAGACCTATTAACAAATTAAAAGCCATAGATATATATATAAATATATATATGTACATAGAAGTTTAAGTATTAGGGAAGAAGTATTCTTAAATCTCTTATATTTTCATGTGTGTGATTCTTGGCAAATTATATAGTAGAAGGTACAACAAGATATTGCCCATGAATCTGACAAAGTAAGGCCAAGATCTGTACTAGCCTACGCCTCATGCGATTCATATTTCATTGGTCCCTATGGTCTGCCAGCTGCAAGGGGTCAGATATTGCAGACTAGGCCTCACCTTAACGTTGAGTGAACGACCATGACCCCAGCTGACTTGCGGGCTCAGTGGGCGGGGCTTACATGGCATGCTGGCCCACTAATCTGAATAAGTAACTCGTCTCCTGATGGCTCCCGTTCTGATGTTCTCTCATTTCCCTCATACCGGCGCTTTACTGCCGCGGTAAAGTGGCTTTCAAATCGTCTACACTGAATATCAACCAGAAATCCCCCCTGTATTCTTAATGCTGTACTAACAGATTCCCATCGCACACTTTTTGCAGATTAACATACACTCACGGGGCAAAACATGAGAGAGATTTATCAACACACAGTTTTACTGCATGTGAACACACCCAATTTCAATTGCTTTTAGGGAATTAAGCTCGATTGCACCCCCTCCCCACCCCCACCTCTCGCAGCTTTGCATTGTGGGATGGGGTTCATAGCCGTAATATCTAGAACACTGATTTATTGCTGACCCCTTTTTGTCAAGGACGATTTTGGCCTGATCCATTGTTGGCCAAAAGGTGAGGCCAGGTTCAAGTTCACCGGAGGGACTTGCAGTATGGGGTTCATGCGTCAAGCTGTATCATTAGTGAAAAAAATAATTATGGTAGTTGACGACAACATCCTTAAAACAGATTGAACCCTCGCGAGCTATCGTCCAACTTCAGCCTTAAACCGGCAGGAATCTTGCTCCTGGAGTTTCCAAGAAGCGAGGCCCTCCTGATGAATGCATTTTCTAATATTACATTCCACCTACGTGCAATTCAACCTACATTTTTTGTGCAAAACATAACATGTGAAAGCCAACTTCCATTCTCTGTTCAACGTTTACACTGTATTATAGAACCATAAAAAAAAATTTGAGCCTGTATGACATTCACTACATGTGGCTAAACTGATGATATCATCATCAAAATAATGGTAGCAAATATTGTACATGCATTATTGTGTATTCTAAATACAATTGCTATTTAGTAGAGATATTCAAATATTGTTACACCCTCTTCTCTCAGACTTTCATTGAAAAATATAAATACAATCTTCAAATAAAACTATCAATCTTGTATTCAACTAACAAGATCCTAAAACCTGTGTCATTCCTGACAATACAAAATAAAAATACATCTACATCTATTAAAGTTCAGACTAGAACAAACTTAACACCTCATTTCAAAATAAAAATATAATGTAAGTGTAACTACAAGTTTGAATATCAATTGCATGGTTTTCCATAGATGAACATTTTACCTAGTGATCATCTGGTGAGAGCAAGGAGAGCCTAAACTCTTCGTTATTGCTGTGGTATATCTTTCTAAATGTACCATGGAATTTTATTTTAATTATTCTGTATAAATGTTGTGCTTTTTGATGTAAATATGTTCTTGATCATTCAGGGCCCCATGGAACTAGACCACTACTTATTAGTGAATGGGCTACCCTGACAAAAGATTAGAAATAAAAAAATGAAATAGATGCATTGGAGATAATGCCATTCTATCTCTCTCGAATATATAAACATCCCAATCAATCATTGTATTGCATGGTTTTCATTTTAATGGATTAGTGGAAAACCTCCCCCTCCCCCCCCCCCCCCCCCCNCCCTTCTTGAGATGTGACACCAGATGCAGCTGCACACAGATGGAGAGGATCAGCTGCATATATTCATGAATGACAAGTCCGTCCATCCGTCCGTCTGCACATAATGAGCATCTACTATAAACATTGGGAGTACACTAGATGACAGAGAGTTTCAAAGATGCCTAGCTGCAAGCACTCTTAGCTTCTTTAGGGAGATGGTTTTCTTCATCATCCATTTGTACATAGGTGTATATTTTCGTTATATTTTGACTGTTATTTATTCGTTATTCAATTCACATGTAATATTGAAATTTGTGATATCAAGATATTCCATCTTTTTATCTTTGTATATAATGTGAGGCTAACTGAAATAAATATGTAAAATGAATTTAATTCATCATCTGAGTAATGTAAACACATATATTGGGCTGGATATATAAAGTGATAATAATGATGATGATGATGATGATGATGATAATAACAATAACAACAACCCTATGAAAATGAGGAAAAGAAGAACAGGAGGGAGAAAAAGAAGGGAGAAAAAGAAGGGGGGAAAAAAAGCAAAAATTATAATATCATAGTCACATTTGAAGGGTAGTCTTATCAATATAAACTCCCAAAGGCCCTGCAAATATTACTACCCCAACTATGATATGACGATATATGTAACAAGCTTGGCCTGCAATAGCTTTACAACATATGAGAAAGAGTCAAGGAGTTTCCTAAAAAAGACTCTGATCTCAATACCTTTTCTGCGAAATCGGGCAAAATGAGTCGCCTCTCTTCTCCCTCGTCACGTTACATGACGCCGGGGGGGAGGGCATGTGTACAACCATGGCGAATCGCAATTTCCCCAACATTTAATGCACATTTTCTCCAACTCTCCCCTTGCTACTTGTTGTTTCCGTAGTTTGCTACGAATTCCCTACCTAGCTCCCTGATGCTCACAGCATCATTGCATAGTGGCGCATTCAGAGTCGACTCGAATACCGTTCGCCGAGGGAAAGAGATGTCCTCCTGCATCTGACGGCCATGGCCATTTCTCTTTATATTACGCAACAACATCATGCCCATTTCCCTTTATGCAATACACATCGACAATAAAATCACGAAATCCTTGAATAGTTTAGCAAACTCGCGCGACGGGGGAGAAAATTTCCATTTATCTATGGAAGCAATTTAGCCAAAACGTAATTGCGTTTTAGCCAGCCAAATCAATAAAGATACTTACATGTGCCCTTCACATCAATGCGGCCGACAATATTGATCATTACCAAGTCAAGGGCATTTATAATTTCAATATTAATGAAAGTGAAACGGTACATGGTCATAATCGCTCAATTTAGATATTGGCTCATTTTTATCATAAATTGGTGATAGCAAGGAGATAGCTTTCTACGTCCTTGACCGAATCAAACAGAACAAACAAACTTGGAATCGAACAAATTGAATTTGCTCATTATCTCATCAACTTTGTGATTAGTGGACATGATCTTGAACGCAGGACCGTTTTCAAGCCGACATCAAGTTAATCTAGCGTGTCCTTGGCTTTGGTAGTGGGGCTCGCTCAGGACATTGACATTAGAGTCACTCGGCTTAGTCTTAACAAACAAACCTCTTAAAGATCACTCTAATTTAAACCATCTAAAGTTAGGTAAAAACGACACTTCCAAGTTCTAAAAAAATAGCTATCACCATTGTACCGCTCCTCCAAACTTGCTGCCAATATCTGTAATACATCTTTGGTAAATATGCAACAAATCTCCTTTTTTTTTCTTCCCGACCAAACAAAAATACAGAGAAATGAGAGTAATAGGGTCTGTGATTTCAGACTATTCGCAACCACTGTTCATCTCATACACGAATCATAAAGCGACATCAAAACACAAAAGCTAGCAGGCTTATTGAGCAAGTGAATAAAAGGCAGTGTGTTCACACGGCCGGCACATGGAACAGTGACTTCACGATTTGGAATCTAAAAAGAAGTTCGCATGTATATATTCAGAAATGTAATTCTACTGGGTATGAGCCCTACAGAGGAAACTGCATTTTTGTTTTCTATCATATCTTAGGAAAGCTTTTAGTCTCTTAATGCATATCTACAGATGATGCCAAATTAGAGCAATAGATATAGATGTTACCGATAGAATGATACCTTAAGCGATATATATCCAACAAATAAAAAAGCTGGTAAGAAATTAAAAAGCTGGTAAGGAATAAAAAAAAAATTATTATTTGATTAAGGCATAACACAATTCTCAAAGAATGTCAAGCCTATTTAAACAGATGGCCGCAGTCACTTTCATACGTTGAAGTCATTGTACTCATGAAAGATGCAGTCTTAGTAAAGCTGTAATTTAAACTTTTTTTTTTGTTATCTGCTTCATCCAGGTAACAGGGAGTTTGTGGCTCAAAATCCCAGCAGGAATGCTAATGTCCTTGGTAAGACATTCATCTACATTTGCTGCTCTATACCCGGGTTTAGTAATGGGCGATTGGTAGGAACTTATTTCTTGAAAGCTTACAGTGCTTTCCATGTATTGAGGCAGCTGTGAAGGCTAAAGCCAGGGTACAAATAGTATTGATAGCTAGGCACCTCAAAGATCCTTTGGGGTGGAAACATGAACATTATAAATGTCGCTGTTATTGTTGCTATTATTCAAATAGTTTGTATTCCAGTGCTTCAGTTAACCCTGAACCTGGGTCTCAAATCAAGTTTAACAGAAGGAAACTAAGACTTCTGACTGACTTCTTTTGTTAAACCTGATTTTGAAACTAAATAATAAATAATGATAATAACAATAAATAAAAACGATGCTTTTAAAACGCTTTCCATGCAATTCCATTTTGTGTCAAATTTTAGAAGAATACAGGTCTATATGTTAATCCAAGCTCAATTTTTCCCCTCCCTTTCAATATCAATTTATCCTCAACTCAACACAATTAGAATAGGCTAATCCTGATCTTCACGGCCGCATCCAACGGTCTGAACACACACCTGAGTCTAGCCAGCGGGCAGTGGAGGTAGCCTTGACCTCTGGTGATATTCCTGCTCAACTTCCAGCACAACAAATTAAGCCCCACTGCAAGTTCAGACGGTCTAGTCTTACTCTCGGTGATATACACCAGGGCTATTCAGCCGAGGGTTCGCTCCCTCACAGTCCACAGGTAAGAAAGGGACTGAACTTGAGGAACTCCATTTGAAGTTGAACTTGAGCAACAATCCTTTGAAGAAAATTGGTGATTTTAAGGAGGTGTCCACACTCCAAACATTAAAGCGTCAACAAAATTTCATATCCAGAGACTCGCTGTTCAATACAGTTGTCTTACTTTTTGTCTGAGTGCTGGAGTTTTTCTTTGTTTTAAGTTGAAATATTGCTCCTTTGACTTTCAATAACAAAATATCTTCAATTATTGCTAACAGATAAGCATCTTGGTATCATTGGTTTATAGGTTTGTATTTCAATGGATTTATTGAGCATTGAAAAAATACCCCTTAAGATGAGCTAAAAATAAATTGTTGTTCTATGATTTCTTTCACAAATAAACAAATTTTAAAAATGTCTTCATAGAACCTGTGATGAAAAATGGAACACGTGGAACTCACCAAGAAAGCATTCCACATGCAAGGAAATTTGGTAAATCATTAAGTTATTTCACACATGTATTTCATTTCAACATCAAGAGCACAATAAAAACTAATTTTCTTTCATGTTACTATCTTAATTTTCATGTATTTCCCCATATTAAAAAAAAATAAATAAAAAAATTTAAAAATCTTGCCTCAAGTCAGTGATCTCTGTGAGTAGAGAATCACTATAGAATATATCAAGTATGAAATGTAGGTCACAAAGCATACACTTACAGTCCCAGTTATTGCTATAAAAAGTTACAAATGTTTTTTTGTTCCAAGAATAAAAGGAAATCCAGACAGTCACACTTCCGCTTAATGTTTTGATGATATCTTAGCCATTAACGAAGGATACTAATTTGTCCTTGGATGAAAAATCATATGCTCATTGGAAATGATTTTACAATTTGTTTGTTCCTGAAAGGTATTGAAATGAATGATTAAAAGATATTAATGACTTCAAATACATCTAATGTTAACTTAGCAGAATCTTATTTCCTTCAGGTGTTAGCATCAAATTGGTTTTAATCTATTTTGCAGTAAAAATGGTATTAAAAGAGAAGGTTGAGTTCTGGGAAGAGGTGAAAAATAATTTGTGAACTTTATCATTTGTTATAATGCAAGTGTGGAAGAACATCAGATAAGACATGTTCCCTGAAAAG
>BEXV01000927.1:42705-54068 GCA_003118195.1 Hemicentrotus pulcherrimus
TGAGAATAAGAAGGCATTTGAAGAGCCATGCTTTTCAGGGAACATGTCTACGTTCTTCCACACTTGCATAATAAGAATGATAACGCTCACAAATTATTTTTCACCTCTTCCCAGAACTCAACCTTCTCTTTAATATTTCACATTCTTAAGAGACATAACTGGGAGGAAAAATCAAATTTTCACATACTTAATAAATGACATCAATTAGTATTAAAGTGTATGAAACAATCGGTTGTTAATTTTATAATATATTGTGTGATCCGAGTCAAAAGGACATTAATTAAATATAAGAAGTTATACATCGTAATGTTAACACCCTATCGGCTAAAAACAGACAATATCCCTTTCTGCTTTCTCGTGTACATTACAGTTGGTGGGACGCACAAATGCTGCAAATTGGCAACAATTTGGGAGCTAATGGGTTAGCCATCGAGGCAGCCTTGACGCTGGGATTCAATAGCCAATAGCGGCTCTAATTTGCTACCGAATCCTGTAGATTGGCTTTCAGCGCCGAAGCAGCAATGTGTTCATGATATCAGCATCGACCTTGGAAGCAGCATATTCTTTGCTCGTCAACCCTCAACATTCGCTCACTCGCTCGCTCCTCCACAAGTTCATGAAGGAAACATAGAACAGAATCCGAGATCTCAAGTTTCTTCCGAGCCGAGGTTACTCATGTTCAGCAAACTCATAAATAGTCTCTTCCCTTTTTTTCTTTCTTCTTATTTTTGGTTTTATAGCAAAACAATCATGAAATTTAACTGCCATGCAATTAAAAGCTTCAAGTACACACATTTTATGTCTATGAGTTTGCATGAAATATATCCTTTATGTAAAACAAAAATGTTACTCATACAACCACTAAAGACTCTTTGTTCTATATATCTCTCTCTCTCTTTCTGTCTCTCTGTCTCTCTCCATGACATGAAACACTAAATCTCATTTTTCTTCCGATTTCCTTCCTCTTTTTTGTGTCTTTCTTTCTCTTAATATCTATTTCTACACTCTCTCTATAGCTGCTCCATCTCCCCCTATTTCAATCCTCTCTCTCCTTCTCTCTTGTGTACTCTCCTCTCATTAACCATGATGCCTGTCATCCAAGTCATCCTCCCAAATCCCTTTGTCTCCATCTCTTCTCCCCGCATCTCCCCCCTCCCCTCCGGAGTCTCATCGTCAAGGCTACCCTGTATCTATTTGCAATACATCTTTGAATTCTGGTCTCTCTCTCTCGATGCTTCTCTGAATGACCTCTGCGAGTCTGAAGTCCAAGGTTATCCTCGTCCTTATTTTGTGATGTATTGGTGATGTATTTGTCCCAGCCGTGATGTATTTATTTGTCCACCGATCCCCCTGACACGCACACATGCACACGAAATGCCAGGTTTGTTCTTGAGACTCGCGTCAGAGCTGTCCTATTCCCTCTTTGCAGTTTATTTTTCAAAACATCTTTCTGCCCCTCCTCACTCTCTCTCTCTCTCTCTCTCTCTCCCTTTCTCTCTGTATTTATCTGTGGCATCCCATCTCATGTCTGAAGTCCAAGGTTGCTTTTTTCATTATGATTGACTATTCTGAACTATGATATTGACAGTAGGGAGCTAGAAGAGTGTTCTGTATATGGACATCTTTCTTGCTCTCAAAAGATTATGTCTGCCCCTCTCGTATCCCAACATGCACACCAACTGCATCCTCTCCCCACCCATCTCCCCCTCTCTCCCACACCCACACACAATCTCTCTCTATCTTTCTTTCCTTCTCTCCCTCTCTCTCACCCGCACTCTCCCCCTCTCCCCCTCTCTCTCTCTCTCCCCCTCTCTCTTTCTCTTCCCATCTCTCTCTCCTTAATATGTCTGGAGTCCAAGCATAGCATTCTTATATCGATGAACTATCCGATCCGGGATATTAGCTGTTCAGATCTAGAAAAGGTTTCCTGAAAATCTTTGCGAGTCTCACCAGGTGATTATGTTTGTCCTTCCCGTTTACAAACGACATACATGTACACACCAGCTCAGGTGCACATTCAAGATGATGATCTCAACAAAGTTCCCTGTCTTTTTAAGCAATCAAGCTGCGCTTGGGTCAACCGATCATAATGTGAAAGAGGCTATAAGTTCTTGGGAAAGGTTGATTATATAAAGCGATGAAATGCTAGCTTGAAGAAAAAAAACCCACAAACTGTAGAATACTCTGCAGGCAAAGATAGGCTTATGGGACTACACAAACACCAATGGGCATCAAAATTTAGTCCAAAGTTTCAAACTATTTCTAATCATATTTTGGAATATGAGGGTATTTTTGAGATGAACATCTTTCATGTGACATTGTTATTAATATCATGAGTCAATAATGAGAAGGGCATTAAGTCTAATGCTTCCTGAAGACTCGAGGCCATTCTCTGGAAATGTGAAACAAAGAGAAAGATTATAAGGTATTTTTCATCTTTGACAGGGTTACACAGGACCCACTCTGTATCAGTCCAAATACTGCAGCTCATCTTAGGTATGAAGTTCAAGGTTGAAATCTTTGGATGTTGATGTGTTTACCAAGCTATGATATATTTATCGCATAACTCAAATTCAAGGTTGCCTACTAAATTCCCCTTCAGTTGCACTGAATTATTCCACATTTTCCTGTCTAAGTATTTCTCTCCCACCCTCTCTTAAAGGCTCTCACGCGTAGAACGCACGATATATCCCTTGGGCGCTGCCATATTGTGTACGCACACATACCTAAGTGTATTGTTTCTCGGACACTGCGCATTTACCCGCCTGGTTAGAATGCACGAACCTTACCCGAAGCTAAATCTTCGGCCCTGACCGGAGTCACGAAGTGGACGACTGGTTCACCGTAGTATCTATCTTCCTGCTTTCAGTGTTTTTCTTCGCGGAGCTGCTTGTCTAGTATAGGGGGCACTTCGCTACACACACGTCGTACACACGTACGTAGCACCCATGATAGCTAGCATACACAGAGTGCTGTACTGTCAATCGCGACAGTACACACAGATCCGAGGTTGATACGAAGCAAAATGTTCTTACTGTCAATCGTGGCTAGCAATTTCGCTGCGTACCGCACACTTGCGTTAAGTTCGCAAATAGGCGTATCAGCTAAATAGTGACGTTTCCCCATGTAATCTACGCGTGAAAGTCTTTAATCTCTCTCTCTCACCCTCTCTCACACACACACACCCCCACTCACTCACTATGTCTTCTTCCTCTTTCACACTTGTATTTCTCTCTCGCCCTCTCTTTCTCTCTTAATCTCTCTATCTCTCCTCCCACTATTTCTACGGTCATCATTCCTATGTTATTTCCAGAGAGTCAGAAGGGCACTAATAACAATTTTTAAAAGACCTTCTGGACCTAAGCAGATGAATATCTCCATCAAAATGTACCTACCCCATTACCTCATAAGAAAAAAATGTTGCTTACCTGAATACCGCAAGGAGAGCAGAGCCAAAACAAGAATTTGAAAAAGAAAAGAAAGAGAAAAGGAAACACAAATTAGTATCATACAAATATAACAAAATGAAAGAGAAAACCCCCCAACTTTATAATTTGATACATTTACATTCATTTCTTATGTATATATAGAATAATATTCAAAGCTTTCATAAGTTAAATAAATTATGTTATAAATCAAGTAAAAGATTGATCTTTAAATCAACAACCAAAAATTCTGGTCTCCCCTTACCCCTCCCACCCCCTTCCTTCTCTGTCTTTCTCTTTCTCTTTCACTCTCCCTGCCCCTCTTTCTTCATCTCTCTACTGTCTCTCATGTCTCTCTCTCTCTCCTTCACTCTCCCTCCCTCTCCTCTCTTTTCATGTCTCATGTCCAAGGTTGAAATATTCTTAAGTTTGAATATTCCTCCAACCCAAGATAAGTTTGTCCATCTTGCCTCCCTACAGGGACACACAAAGCAAAATCACTCGTCTCACTTTCAAGGTTTTCCTATTCCCCTTTGTCATTTGTTATTCAACAAACATCTCATCACTTCCACTCTCTAACCCTTCTTTTTCATATTTGCGATATCCATATCTACAATTCCCTCATATTTCTTTCTTACCTCCTCAAGTTATCCTTCCCTTTAATTTCTAAAAATCATAAACCCTTTGAGTATTAAGCCCCAGATGACCGAGACTGGGCTAAGGAAAATGTGGGCATCAACCAAACCATATTATACCATAATTACCATTTGCAATTTATTTTTTTCTCTCTCTCTCTCTCTCTCTCTCTCTCTCTCTCTCCCTCCCTCTCTGCCTCCCTCTCTCTCTCTCTTTTCTGGCAGCATATAATATTAAGCACAACACCTCTATTTCCTCATTCACAGCCACCCCACCCCCCTCTCCCCTCCACACCCACCAATTCCTCTCTTTCCCACTCCTCTGTATACAGTCCAGCATACATGTTATGCATATCAGAGTCCCAAGTCCAAGGCTGGGCAATGTCTATTTACATTCCTTCCAAACATCATGCAATCAGCATTCCAAACTCTTTCTAATCAGCGACTCCTCAACGTTTGACAGTCCTGAAAGCCTCCAAGTAATGCAGAGTTTAATCTTGCCATTTTTGTGCGATCTTCCATCAGATAATTGTTTCCCCCAAATTTAAGTTCTGTCTGATTGGCCATTTTGTTTGTGGAACTTCTGGTGGCAAAAATAGAAGAAACTCAAGAAAGGACATCCTGTAAAACATATCTTTAAAATTCTTTATGTTTAAGTCCCACAAACTCAAATATTTTAGACAAGGTGTCTTTCCCTTTGTTTCATTGTTTGTTCAATGTGTTTGGCCTGAGAATATCAGGGTTTTTTGTTGATTTTTTGATAAAACTGGTCTGTATTGTGAGGTTAATTCCTTTAAAAGATATTTCATTTTTGTGCCAAATTTATGAAATTTATCAAACATGGCAAATAAGATAACTAAAAACACATGTATGTCTATTGAATGTTCAGGTAAGATGGTTGTAAACCTCAGTGGCAGATTTCGAAATTTAGCAACTTCTCCCCCCAAATAAGGGCTTATCACATTTCAAGGCACCCATTTAATCTAAGATTTTTACTAGGGGAGGTAGGCACAAGAACATAACCTTGTGTGTATTTCCCCCCCCTTTTGTTTACTAAATGCCAGATTTGGTTTTGCTAGTAAGGGGGCATTAACCCTCCCCCCACCCCACCCCTCCCTCATCCGCCATTGAACCTGGTTGAGTGACAGAGGTGGAATCCAAGGTAGGCCCTAATCTATATGACTTTTCTATCATTGGTAGGCACCACTCAGCTATGTAACCTTCACACCTGTTTCTGATAACTGAACTGAAATTCCTTTCTCTTAATGTCAGGGGTTTACATTATCAGACTGTTCAGTGGTGGCTATGTTGGAATATTTCTCACTCTCACAACATAATTCGGTTTTAAGAAAGGGAGTAAGGGACAAGGGGAGAGAGAGGGGTAGAGAGTTGCTGATGAAGGGGGTGCAAGAGAAAAAGAGATTGGGGGAAAGAGAGAGAAGAACGAGAAGAGAAGAGAGAGAAAGAGAGAGACAGAGGGAGAAAAGATAGAGAGGAGAGAGGAGAGGGAGGGAGAGAGGGAAAGAGAGAGAGAATGAGAGAGAAAGAGTAAGAGAAGAAAGAGGGAGAAGTGTGAATAAGTTCATATCTTCTGAAGATCTAATGTTGAACAAATCTCTTCTTCTCCTTTACTTCTTATTCTCCTTCTTATCTTTCTTCTCCTCCTTTCCCTCCTCCTTCCCTTCTTCTCCTCCTCCTCCTCATTCTTCACACTGTACCACTGTATTTCAACACAAACAAGCAATGAATATACATGTACATATTATTCCTCTTCTCTTGCTTTCAAAGTCTCTAGTTCCTTTCACAAGTCACAACCTTATCAAATATACATCACTTGTCACACCCAGCACAGTTCATTTGAGATGTAACATGCATCATCCTGCAGAACTCTACTAACACCAACATGAATATATGGTAATCCATGCCAGAAGGCGTCAATTACAAGACAGTCCGACATCAAAATACATCTCCCTTTCACGGCTTTGTCCTGTTCAAACGGACAGATAACAGCGCCCGGGATCATCGGCTTTACTTCTGCGGATGAAATCAGTGTCACAGACAGACCTCAAATTGGCAAATCAATTAAATTTCCGAGGGGACACAGTTCATAAGCTTAACCAAATGTCCATTAGTCATAATTAGTTATGGATAACAGATGTAATTTGGTGAGGATCTTCCCTTTCGAGATGAAGACGTAAAACTTTCTCAACACACTATAATCAATCCCTTGCCCTGTTTTTCTGATCACAAATCAATGATTCACAACCTTTCATCAAAAAGTATCATTTGCATCTCTGTATTTTTCTTTCCTCATTCAGTTTTAAATTGAGAACAATATCATGAACATAATGAAAGAAAATAAATACACAAGTAAATGATAAAACTACTTTGAATTGTTCCTCAAAGCGAGACTGTTAACATTACACAAGCAAAGTCTTGTGCACAAGTACAATCTAGAAGATTAAATAAACAAAGAAACAGAAATAACATGCTCATTAAATGAATATAATGTCTACTCTCTAAGAAGGGCATTAACTCATCTCATTTAAAACATTTCTTGCATTTAGCAAACAATAATTTAGCATCTTTACAAGTATCAAAGGGGGGCTTAACCTACAAGTATTACTAATTAGAATATCAGATATTCCTTAATTTACAAGATGGCTGAAGTACTACTTTTTGTGCTTTTAGTCTTGGAAATTAGCATTTAAAGTCATCCTTATCAGATAACGTTTAACAAACTTCGAGAGGCGAGGAGTGTCGCAAGTCCTTTTTCAGAACCTGACAACAAAGAGCTTTGGGGTCAGCGCTGAAAGAGACACAAGTTCATCATACTTTGCTCATCTCACAACTCATATGCATGTAAATAATTATCCCCAAATTCCCCCCTCTCCCTCCTTCTCTCTCTCTCTCTCTCTCTCTCTCTCTAATGAATGCCAAGGCCAATTTGTGCTCAACTTTTAGATCTTCTACGTTGAATGCACTGCCAGAGGAGATTTCAATGCAGTGACGGGTAATTTAGCTTCTAAATTAGGTTAGAAAGAACCCTCTACCTCACTTATCATGGAGTATAAGGGATAACGTTGGTTTCCCTTCGTAATTTAGACAACTGTGAATCACATCAAAACAAAGAAGGGGTGAAAACTGTACCTTCATTCACAAAAAGAAAAAGACATGGCCTTTTCAAGTGCCTTTTTATTTTCTGCTAAAAGGGTAGATCCCTCAAAAAGACATCTGTAATTTTACCACAAGTGAGGAACAATTGTTTGAATAAAGAAACATTTGGAACATTTACATTTATCATCATACAATTCAATTAAATTTGGGACCTTGCTACATTATATAACAATATATTTATGAATTTGAATTTGCTGAATGAAATCATATCACCAACAATTTTACCCTTTATGCATTTCATGCATGAAATTTCAAATAAGTAATGATATTTTCGGTGCTGTTTAAGAAGATACAGAGAAATGTAAGTTGAATCTCGAAGGTCAATTAGATATGTTTACTTTTTAAGCTGATTTGAAAAGCTTTGCTTGTCTCTATCACTTTCCAAGTATTAACCGATGTATGGAGCAAAACCCCAGAAATCCAAGGTTTAAATTCTAAGGTAGAACATGCAAACTGATGCACGATCTCACCATGAACAGTTAATTCAATAGTCAGGTAAACTAGCATCTCAAGTAAACTCTTTCGGTTCCACACCTTCACAATCATGTACTGAAGGGTCAGTCCCACACATAGGAATGGGTGTGAGTGGGTTAAGGCCAAGTTCAAAAGGTTATGGTGTCCTTAAGATGATAATTCAATTGGGTTTGGGGGATTAGGAGCGGAATACAGGTGCCTGTAGCAATTAAGGTAGGAACAATTCAAACAGCTTTGCTCAATGACAACGCATTTACAGAGAATTATACCCGAAGCATCTTTAGATATATAAAGAAAAAGTGATGTCATTAGATAAAAAGGGTCTTCAAAACGTGCAGCACTGAGTTGCAATGCAAAAAGGGACAAAACGTCTTTTACATGTTATGTGTGAATGCCTTCCCGTCTCTCAACAGACAATATGTATCATTGTATTAAAGAAGCCATGATTAAATGAACCTTTTCCCCACAAGTGCAAGGTGGGATTGAACTTCAAAGTTCTCACAAGACTTGTTTACGATTCCTGGTGAAGCGCAGAATTTTGCTGAAGAGATGTCACGCAAATTGGCGAGAATTCGATCAGACACAGAAAAGCCGGTGACGCATCTCCGAATGGAAATGGATGACCTTGTGGTCGAAGCCACAGTTTTTCTGACAACTTTTCTTTTCTTGGGTAAAAATGTGAATGAAGACAGGGAGTATCAAAGAGAGGGAGAGGAGGATGATGGAGGAGAGAGAGGGAGAAAGAAAGAGAGAAAGAGAGAGAGAGAGAGCAAGCAAGAGAAAGAGAGGAGAGGAAAGAGAGAGAGATGGTAAAGGTAGGGATAAATGAACATAATAGAGAAAATAAGAAGGGGAGAAGAGAGAGAGACAGAGAGAGAGAGAGAGAGAGCACGCAAGCGAGAGAAAGACAGGGGTATAAAGGGAAGAGAGACATGTAAGAAATGAATGGGGAGAGACCAGACAAAGTGATAGCACACAGTACTGTAGAATAACAAGAAAGAGAACAAGAAACAGGGGAGAATTTGAAAGATGGTGTTATAGCGGGGGAAAAGCAGGCAGAAAGAGGAGAATATAAAGTTGAGGCAAAAGAAAAGTTTTGATAGTGAAAACAGTAAACCAGACATGTTTACTCCCTAAATTGAGTTTTCAAGAAACACTTCAAGAGGGAGAGGATGGGAGAAATGGACAAAAAAGAGGGAGGGAGACGGAAAAAGAGAGAGAGAGAAGGGGGAAAAGGGGAGAGAAGGGGTAAGAGGGCAGAACGTGTCTTAAGCCAACTGTGCCATGATGAAAGATTCTGAGATTTTTTACCAGCCAAATCCTGAGGGCTAAACACCGTGTTGGGGAGGTCGGCCATGTGCCATGGAAACACCGCTCAAGATTTGGGAGATTTTCAGCGAGTATTTGGAAGTCGTTGAACCCCAGGTTTTAACCAATCGCGAGGCAGGGGCTTGCAAGACGAGAGATAAAAAGAAACCTCGCCCGATAAACCGTTAGATATGTGTGATACGGAAAAAGATCGACATAGAGGTGGTGAAATTATTAGTTACCGAATGCAGATGTAGATGAAGAAGTGGTTTGGGGAGGAAATCCTACATATGTATGATCTTGGCCAACACCCGCGAGTTCATTAACACCTAGGCTTTCCTGCCAGGAGTTTCAAGGGATATTCTCCAAAATAGAGGATTAGACCTTTTAGAGCTGGAGCCTGGAGGCAGTTTTTCCAACCCATACATCGATTTACCCTTTCAGAGTCTATCATAAACAAACAATTTTCTTTTACCTGAGTGTTAGTTTATATCCTCACCTCTATTCAACTTACCAATTGCATACAAGAAACTAATCAAACTGATATATTTTGTCCATTTTTGGATGCTCAAATATCTTTGTAATATTTAATTCTTGTAAAGAATACTGATAATGTGAAGTATGAAATTAAACTGAACAGAAGTGGAATACATCTTGGACCATAACAATTGGTAATTTTTTCTTTAAATTCAAAATTGTTTTATAAACCATAGAGTGAGTTTTTACTGAGCAATATGTTTAATCAAGGTGTTTTTTAAATTTTTAAAGCTGCTATTGCAAAATTGCATCACAAATGTTCATAAATAGCCATTTGCTGTTTGGACCATACAAATTATATACAATAATTCCCATCGAAGGAGGTGTACACTGTATGCCCAATCAGACGATGGGACAAAGAATTAACTGTCATGATTTGGGGAGATAATATTAGACGATAGTTTGACAACTTTGTGAGATAGAAAGGGGGACAATTTCTTTACAATACCGGCTTCTCCATCAAACTTTACACCTCACAAAGGAGCAGAGTTCATGAAATGTAAATGTCATTGGTCTGGCTAATTATAAAAAGTGAAGGAGAGGTGCACCCCCCTCCCCCTCCCCCCACAACCCTTAAAGATAAAGTTGAGTTCTGGTCATGTGATTGCATTGTGAAAGAAACTATGTGGAATCTATCAGAAAAGGTTGATCATCTAGTATATAAGTATTTGTGTGTGTTGCAAGGTTCTGGAATCATCAAAATGATAAGAAATTTGGCCAAATCTTGGCAAAGTTACAAGCACTGTACACAGAATGATGTATATGGGACTACACGAGCACATGGCGAAAAAAACCTACCCCGGATTTTTACCATGTTTCATGTCATGTTTAGAATATGAAGGCATTTGAAGAGCCATGCTTTTCAGGGAACATGTTTAATCTGATGTTCTTCCACCCTTGCATAATAACAATGATAACAATGACCTCAAACACACACTGACCACCAACCCTCATAGAGAAATGATGTCAGTGATCATCCCTCTGGTGCGTGACATGACGACACGCTTTAATATACCGTACACAATGGGCAGGCAAGCGGCAGCACTAGCCCGCACCGATGGAGCCCGTGGAGCGCGGAGAGGCCGGGTCTGCTCCAAGCGCAGGTAGCAGGCAGAAGTACAGTGAACTGACGCAGCGACGTCAAAGACATTGAGATGCACTCTTGGAATTACAAAACACACAAGCCAGACAACTGATTAGATAAACACCGCCTCTATATTCTGATCAAGAAATGTTATTGGCTAATTAACTGGAAGATGGGGGAGGGGTGTGCATTGATTCATGTGATTCCGATGTGGGGCGCAACGTCAAAAGAACGCAGGACCGAACAAAAGCGACAAGGCCAACCCCATGAATGCGCTCACTCACCTGTTAAGGTCGAGATAAACATCTTTGGGGTCCAGTCGAGCGGACAAATTGCCATGGAGGAGTTGAAAGGGATACCGCATTATCAAAATTAACACATCTACTTAATTGCCTTCGCTTTGTTTCACCGGCTTCCTAATGTACTCCATTCCTCATGCACGAATGTGGGAATAAAAAAAGTTCAATCTTTTAAAAAAATGTGGGTGAAGGTCGATTTCTTTGGATCGTTAATCATCATGATATGAAAAAGATTGTTAGTACCGGTAGCTGCATTTAATGCAAAGAAAAACTGTTGGTTTTTCTCCCAATCCCCGAGTTTTGTTAGATGTTGCTTGGCAACTAGCCATAAACAAGGCGTAAAGCCCACCTCTGGAATGTGGTCTTTTTCAAATTCTGGCCGAACCTTTATAGGTTTTTGCAGTGTAAATGCTCGCGCTCAAAA
>BEXV01000928.1:16701-28509 GCA_003118195.1 Hemicentrotus pulcherrimus
TTTTTTTTTTTTTTTTTTTTTTTTTTGTTCTTTTTTTTGTTTTTTTTTTTGAATCTCAAAAGTCGGGGTGCGTCTTATACACGGGTGCGTCTTATACACGGAGATTTACGGTAATTCTTTTAATAATAAAGAAGTACCATTTCTATGTCATAGAACGTATTTGATGTACATGTAGCTCTGGGAATTTAAAAACACACAAAAAAGAGCTCTGGTATAAACAATAATGCACAGAAAATAATATTGGGAGAGAACATCTGTGATAAAAAAGTATTATTTACTGTTTTTTGTTTTCTGACTTCTTTCCCTTTAAGGGAGTGGTATAGAAAAAAAAAATAGATTTGCAAATGAGCTCAGTACAGTCCCATGTGCCTTCATCCATGTAGTGGTAGCTGACCAATTAAGTCAACAACTTTGCTGCAAATCTAATTGATCTGTATTGTTTCGTGCGTCAATACCTCGGTGGTGGTCACCAATCGTCGAGGCTTGTTTGTAGTGCTTTGGCGTAGTCGCATCTCGGGAGAGCGTGAGGCGGCTCTCAGGGGCCCAGGTGTGCATCCGCATTAGTTGTAGCATGCAGTAAATTGGCAACAATTAGATTGAAGGAGATAAAGGCCAGTTCAGAGTGTCAGAAAAATATGCCCTAGAAACAGCGATCCTTTTAAAGTTTGAAATACAAAGTAAGTACAAATATTTTAGATAGAATGATGAAAGAAAGTAGCTCATTGTATGAACAGTGTACATTGTATTTGCAAACAGTGACACTTCCATTCATTTTGTTTTCTTTTTCAGGCCTTCAAACTTTCAATTTTTTTCTTCAAATTGATCTCCTTTCCTGACTAACTAACCAACCACCTTATCTATCTTTTTGCTATGACAGCCCATTCTGGGGGGAGGAGTACATATTTGACATTCCTATCAAATTCCGCATGCTCTCTTTCTACATCTACGAGAAGGATAAGCTGAAACGGTCCGACTCGGCCATTGGCAAGGTGGCGCTACGTCGGGGAGAGCTCCATAAATGCCAAAGCAAGGACCAGTGGTATCCACTGACCCCCATAGACCAAGACACGGAAGTTCAGGTGAGTTAATAGTGGAACTGTGGAATATTGATCACACACAATGTTCGAAACACACAAAATTGAAACAATATTAAATCATGATTATGTTTTCTTCAGACTTTTAGGGGCTCTTAAAACAAACTTACCATAGCATTGTTAACAAAATCAAAGAGGACAATTTGCAAATTAAAACTTTAAGAATATGTGCAGTCCTGTCAATTGGGAGAATTAAGTTTAATATAGTACGTACTACTTTGTTTGGCAAGCAAAAAATCTTGTAATCGTCTGACACCAAGTTGGCTAAAATTTGTGTACAGATGGCTCTGAATATTGCAGATCATATTCCAGTATTGGATAGGGGGGGGGGGTTCTGAATGACAAACATTAAAGCTCTTTACATCCAAACACCCCTGACAAAAGAATGACAATTGCGGGTCATTAACAAGAAACCAGGCAGCCAGAAAATTACAGATTCATTCATCACCAAATGGTTTAGCTAATATGTATTCTGTTTATCACCAGTGAACTGAAGTATTTGTTTTGATTATCTATTGTAGATTTTTTCCTTCCAATTAACCAACAATTTCCTTGTTTACCTTTCTACAATAATTATGATGTTAGTGTGTGAGTCACACAAAAAAAGGAAACTCAAATTCAACTCCAAATATAACCTCAAGTAAAATTGTAATCAATATTCAGTTAACAACTGAATCATTAATGCCCTTACCAAGATTTCATCATTTTTTAAATATGTGAAATATTGATTTGTCTTGATTTATGTTTCTTATTAAGAATGTGACATATCGAACCTTACATCTATAAGTATTCAACAAAGACCCTCATTCAAACAGTCCACCATCCATTCTTGAGTTATGAAATAAACATCAAATTTACAAGGGGTATGAATAATTTAGTTGTTATTATTATCCACAGTTATATTTCTTGTAAGATATTCACCTTGTAACCTATCATGTTTTTTGTATAACTCCTATGACTCCTTGATCAAGAAAAATGTGACAATGGACTTCTAAAAAGCATGATTTTTCCCGCCATATGATTTATCAATCATTTTTGTCACATTTTTTGATAAAAGAAAATGAATGATTTGATTCCTAAATTTTTCTTTAATACAGGGTAAGGTCCATGTTGAAATAAGGACAAGTGAATTACTGAACGGTTCATCATCTATCACAAAGCTCGCAGTGAGGTAAGCAAATTCTGTCATAAAACCTATCAATTATATAGTTATGTACATGTATCAGACTCTACAGTAGGGGGAAACCCCTGTGTAATGGTCCACCTGCACATCCCAGTATATACATCTGCAATAATCTTTAGTATTGAAGGAGGCAGATTATCCATAAGAAAAAGAAGAAGTTTCTTTGACTTTGTGTTCATGTTTTCTACCATTGTAATTATAGTAATACACAATGTTTATTAGGCACTTAATACGGGTGTCTCTAAGCGCAACAATGATTGTCTGACTAAAAAATTATTTACCAAAACTTTTAATAAACACACAAATTATAAATCTGTCCTTTATCCAATAAATCATTCATAATAAAAAGAATGAGATCAAACATACATAATGTCAAACATAGGATCAAACATAACCCCTTTAGTTGCAATAAAGAAAAAAAGAAGAAGAATATTTATGACTCTTTATCTTTCATAATATTTTATTTGAATTAAGCCGATCAAATAAGTTCTTAGTTTTATCTATTCTAACCTTCTCACTTTTTTCATCTGCCTGGCTACATTTTATCGTTATTTGATACTGAAATAAAATAATTAGAAATCTTAGGACATCTAGATGGATGGTAACAGAATCATCGATCTTTAAAAAAACAATCTTTTACCTGGTTTTGAGCCTCTGCAGTGCATGTACCATGAAAATTGTTTATTGATTTGGTTGTGGGCCAAGAAAGAGGAAAATACATTTTAAAAAAATCAAATCCAATACCTGACACTTTCCATGAACAATTTTTTTTATTTATTTATTTATTTTTTTTGGGGGGGGGGCTGATTGTTATCTAGGCAGGGCTACACACTAACAGGCGCCCGGGACACATGGGGGCTTGAAGTCTAAGTAAGTGCCCCAAAATGTTGAGGTGTTTACATAAGAATCGTACATACTGACTGTACAAAAGTTCTATCCCCCCCCCCCCTTCCAAAAAAGTTAGTGTGTTTCCCTGATTAATGTACTATATTCTTTACAGACGCACAGATATTGAAGAATGTAAGGGATAAATATGATTCAAAGAATATAAAGAAAGAATATTGCATATACAGAAAAAAAGAACATAAAATCGATTTTGTTTACTGTATTAGAAAGTGAGGAAGCGAGAACGAAGAGAAGAAGGTTATCAAAGAAATAACGAGAAGAGGAGATAAGAAAGCTGTTGGTTATTGATAAATCAAAAGAGAGAGCATGTGTGTTCATTGTTAGTACGACATTCAGAGAGAAGCGGCCGGTATCTAGGTCTCATCTGCATCTTGTTTGGCTCGAGTCGTTAAGAAATGTTTAAGCGAGGCCAGACCGACTGAGAGCCATGGATAAAGAGAGATGGAGATATACAGTGAGACAGGGAGAAAGAGATAGAGAGAGATACTGTATGTATAGAGAGTGACAGGGAAATATATATATATATATAGAGAGAGGGAGAGAGAGAGAGAGAGAGAGAGAGAGAAGGGGGGGGGGAGAGAAGTGGAGGGAGGAAAATAAATAGAGAGAGAAGGAGGAGTGAGAGAAAGAGAGAGAGATGAAGGAAGGGAAATTGAGAGATGGATGGAGGGAAATGGAGAAAGAGGGGGCGGGGGAGTGAGAGAGAGCAAGAGAGAGAAAGAGACTTGGAGATTGAAAGCAAGTTTCTTTAATGACACGGACATCTACGTCACAGTATTCACCCACTTTCACATACCCCCTGTCGTAGGTAATTGCTGCTTTGAAGAGGAAATGAGGGGAAAAAGCCTTTTTCAACTACTACTACCACGTTGTATTTCTTCCATTTGTTGTTGATCAAAGAAAAGTGACGTCAAATGGAGCTCTTTTTAGCATCCCCAGAGCCTCGAACTGTTAGAGATGTGTGTCTCAGCTGAAATTATTTATTCCCTTTTTATCTTGATTTGGTGAAAAGATGTAGCTGGTGCAAATGTCCATTTTCAGTCGTTCTTATTTTGGAAGCAGATGTGTGGCAATTAGTTTTACACATCCCTTTCTATATGACTGCATGATATAAATTCTTGTTTTCTCTATTTTTAGATGTAACCTTTTCTTATTGTTCATCTCTATCTATCTATATTTTGATCGCCTTCCTTTTTTCTGGTGGTTGATCTGTCTCTCTTTCTCTCCTTTCCTTCCTAACACCTCTTTCTTTTTTCTCTCTCATCCCCCTTCTCTATTCTATCCTTTCTCTCCCTAACACCCTTTATCTTCTTTCCCCCACCCTATCCTCCCACCAGCTTCTCCCACTCTCTCCCTCTCTCTCCCTGCTCTCTGTTTCCCCATTTCTGACTACTACTCTCCCGTCTGTATGTCTGTATCTTTTCCCCAATTGTGTCCACAAATTGCCGTTTGAATATCCGCCCCCCCCTTAATGCTCTCTTATACAACTCTCTACATATAGTCTTTTCCTTATATACATGTATATATGCTTGTACTGATGCTATTGATGAAATCAAATAAAAGATTTTGGATTTTGAGAAGGAAATTATGTTATCGTCTAAAACAACGATGTTACACGTGGTTCTTTAGAGGATTCTTTTACTGCTAATTTCTCAAGCAGGATGGTAGAATTCTAGATAATTAACCTCAGTGGAATTGGTTATTTCTCAGTATTGCCGGTGTGGGTTTCAGGTAATGATATGATTGAATTGCACATTGTTAGCAGTTTCTTGCGACCTCTCTTCATAGCAATTAGTGATTCTATCTTATCTGCGTCATCTTTGAGGATCTTCTTTCTCTTCTTCAATTTTCATGACCTTGTCCTGCACATGTATCTTTTATCTTACATTGCTTTTCGCTAGTTTCACCAACAGCCTTTTCACACACAGCTAAAATTCTATAAACATGACTAGTATAAACGTGTTTCGAACATGTTTAAACTAATCACGAGCCTTTCACACACAGAAATTTCGGTGCGATCTTTAATCCTTTCGTGATTAACTACTGCTCGTAAAATGCGCAGTATTGCCATTGCGCATTGAAGGTCATGTCACGTTAATCAAAGCGCACGCTCCATCCAGTTTAATCATGTTTAAACACAAATTTCCTTTCACACACAAAATGTCAAGCTCTCTAGATACAAACTTCGTATCTGTAGCCTGCTTTTAGGGGCGTATAGATCGCGACTTTGTATCTATCCCAACATCGTATAACCGATGTTCACCCTGGGAAAGTTTGTCTATAATCATGACTAAATTTTTACGATGATTCTAATCATCACTAGATACGATGAATTTTAGCTGTGTGTGAAAAGGCTGCTAGTCATCTTCAAGGATGTCTTCTCCTTTCTGTTTCGCCTTTCCCACTTTTTCTTTTTCCATTGTCTACATCTTCCGGTCTGCAATTTTTATGACCTTGTACTGTATGTTTTCTCTTTTGCGTCTTATCTCTCCTTTCCTTCATTTATCTCATTAGTCCTGTCTTCAGCAGCACGAGTTTGCCAAATAACCAGCTATTTTCAGACTTGTGGTCTTATCCCGAAGCTAAAAACTGCGCCTTCTCCAGACCGATACGGTCATCACAAACTCGATCGGATGGGTGCAAATAAGCCCGCTATTTCCTAAATAGCGGGATATTTTGGAAACAAGACCAATATTTCTTTTGATATTTCATCAACCAAATATCCAGCTAATTGCAACTGTGGGCTGATGAAGACATAAATTAATTGGCTAATTTGCGATCGGGATAGTAAAAATAGCGGGTTACTTGCCAAACTCGAGCTGATTGGACAGGCCTATTCTTTCACCTCTATAGCACTGTATTCTGTGAAGAGGGGTTCTCCTCCATCACATTTTCTTCCTTTCGTTTGTTCCTTCTTCCTTTTGTATTTCATTTTCTTCTTCCTCTTCTATGATTTTCATGACCTTATGATACATCTCTTTCTTTTTCTGTCTTTCATCCAGTTTCATTAATTCATCCTATTGTCTCTTCTCAGACTTGATTCTTTGAAGATCTTTTCTCCTCTTTCGTCTCTTTTCCATTTCTCATCTTCCTTTATCCTGTTCATCATTATTTTCTTCCTCTTCTATGATTTTCATGATCTGGTAAAAACATCTCTCTTCCTTTCCTCTCTTCTTTTCCTCTCTTATCTCTTCTTTTCTCAGTTCAGCTCATCCTTTCATCTATAACTTTCTTTTTCTAAATATGTGTATGACGTAAATTAATCATATTTTCTCTCTGCGGTCCTTCCTGTGCCCCCCCCCCCTGAATTAATCTTTACTCATACTGCTTTTTTCTTCAAAAATGTCTTCTTCTGTTTCATTTCTCCTGCTTCTTTCCTCCATTTTTTCCAAGCTTGTACTGCACTTGATTATTTCCTTCTCTTACATATTTCTCACACATTTTTTTTCTTTTTCTTGCCTCTCGTACTGCGACTTGTTGTAAGTGTCATTTTTAAATTTTAATCAGTTCATACATGTATATGTGAAAAACCCCAAAATGGCCTGAACCACCCTCCATCCTGCAGGGGGAGGGCGATGAGTTGTCCAAAAAAGAAAAAAGAAAAAAAGGTCAGTGTCACACTTTAGTGTAGTGTACATTTTTGAAAAGAACCAATCTAATCAGAATCTCTATATTTTCCTACCAGCTCCACAAGCTAAAACATGAATATCCTTTTAAGCTCCAAAGGTGAGCTCAAAACCACATGTATGCTTTGAAACAACGCAATCATGGCTTTAATGGTAAATAACGGAAAACCGTTTGAGTCGATTCCATTGGACTCTGCCCTCTACCACTAGGCTCGGCTGGCTCAGGTGGTGTTTGCTCAATTAGTCCCCCATTCCGGCCGGGAATTAAGTGATTAATGGAGCCGATCTCGTCTTGGAGGAAATGCTGGAGGGGCTTGCTCAACAATTTGCCGGCAAATTAGTCACCCTGATTTCCCGATGATCGGCCGATAATAGCATTTGGCCGTTTGCCGAGTTGATTGAATACCGCGATTGTCTTATCATCATCATTCACAAACAAGCCATGAGCATGTGTGGAGGACTGTTATGGTTTCCTTCACAACATTGATGTTTTAGAGATAAAAGGAAATGGCATGATGAGAGTACACTGTATGTGTGTTAATGATGTCATTGTTGTCATTAACAAATGTTTATTTTATGAGGTCAGCTTGGCATTGATAGGGATGGAGGGATAAATGTATGATGAAAAGAATGTGTTTGCAAGTAAATATTTAGAAAGAAAGAGAAATTGATGCATAGAGAGATATATGAAATGATATAGGAGAGAAACATTTGGCATGATGGAGGAAACATGTACATGTAATTATATGTTAGTTTATAGCATGTCATGATCTGTAAAATTCTATAAAATAATGTATAATTTTACAGAGATGAACAAAGTTTTGCATTTTTGTACCACTTGCCCACACTTTTGTCTTTCCCTATTTTTGTTGTTGTGTGTGTGGGGGTGGGGGAATGGTGCGCAGCTTAATATAATACATGATAACCAGAGTTCTGGCATTGAAATGGTTCATTTTCCTCCTCTAATTGTAACAGGGATTCATTTCTCTCTTTTGAAATTGTATCGTTTCAGAGTCGTCGAGGGAAGCGGACTAACAATCGTCAACGGACAATGTGATACGTATGCAGCGGTCTCGTATCATTCTGCCTCAAGGTAATTGTGATGTACCTTTTTTTTCTCATATTTGTTCTAATTTTCAGCAGAATCTGAGAAGAAGCGTGACCCAATTTCAATTTACTTTCATTGAATGCTAAATTTTATGTAAAAGCTCTTAGTTTCATGTGATTGTTCTTCAGGCTGACCAAAAGCTACAGATTTTGGTCTTGCTAAAAAATGATAGCCATTTGTATGCTTGATACCTTGCAACTCTTTGCTTGAAATGTTTTCATATATGTGTTTTTAATTTCAAATTTCTTGAAGCGTGTATGATGAACATCAGGGTATTTCAGGAATTTTTTTTTTTTAAATAAATAAAATGGAAAAAAGCCTTTAGAGGAGAGAGAGAGAGAGAGAGAGAGAGTGTGTGTGTGTGTGTGTGTGTGATCAGAATGGATGTACATGTACATGAATAAAAACAGAAGATTGCAGCATTTTATTGGCACTTTTTTGGAATTTCTTGGAAATTAAAAAAATTACTTTTAAGTATTGTATTACATAAAGGTAGGACACGAATTGGAAATTTCATGAAAACTATTAAGTTCAGGAACTAAATTTTTCGGGAATATTTCTGTAGTGTTGATGCAGCTGTCATGGGAATAGTTTCATACTAAGTTCAAAGACTGCTGATACATTCAAGAGAACATTAGCTTGTATAGGGAGTGTTGTATTACTCTTCATATCCAAATCAAACAACCTTTTATTGTTTGTCGGTTGCACATGCAAATTGATGTTTTTTTCGACGTGATGTGCATTCATAATCTGTACGTGCTCTTTTCCACGGGCATCAGTTTTGTTTGACATCAGTAGCCTTATTCATTTCAAGTCAAACAACCTTTTGTGTTGTTGAATCGGGCATGCAAATTGATGTTTTTTCGACATGACAAGCATTCATAATCTTTACGTGCTATTTTCCATGTGCATCAGTTTTATTTGACATCCGTAGCCTTATTCATTTCAAGTAAAACAACCTTTTGTGTTTGCCAATCGGGCATGCAAATTGGAGTTTTTTGCTACGTGACATGTGTTCAGAATCCTGACCCATTTCACTTTAGGTAAACAACTTTTGCTGCGTTCATTCCAAGTCAAGCAACCTTGAATCTTTGGCCATTCGGCTTTGCAAATTGTCATTTTTCTTGGCAAGATGGAATAATTGACATATTTATTCAGTAAGAATCCTTCCATGATCTTCTGCAATGGGTATTTATTAGGGCTATATATCATCATTGGCCCTGTTCATTTCAAGTAAAACAACCTTTAAGTCTTCCCAGTCATCCTTGCAAATTGTTGTATTTCTTGGTACCTTGCGTTGATCACTTCCGAATGGTCTGCTGGGAACTACATGTATGACTGGAAGTATAACTTGGGGCTCAACAAGAGTAAACATGCATTTTAATACAATCCTTGCACGTTTGTCTCATCCATGGTTTTTGCCAAACATCATTAGCTCCACTTGTTCCAGGTCAAACGACCTCTTATTTTTGCCACTCATGCTTGCAAACCGTCAATTTCTCGCTGCGAGGACAGAGCAGTTTGCACAATTATGCATTCAGAGTTGATGCACGTTGTTTTCTTCCCTGGTAACATTTGCTATTACATCTTTAGCCTCAATTTTTCGAAGTCAAATGGCCCTTTTGTGCTGATCATTCCAGCAAATACTGTTTATGATCCTTGCTATGGTGATTGCCGAATGTCTTAAGCACCGTTCACACTTACATGTAAGCACCGTTCGCACCGTTCACACCGTTCACACTTGACATGCTGAAACACATACACAAACACACTGTGGCAGTCTAACATATTAGGTGTGAATGGGCGAGGGAGATTGAAATAATTAGCCTCGCACAACAAGTTTCAATCTGACCCAATCCAATTTAAAATGTATTTGATACAGCGCCTTTTCCTTGTAGCAAAAAAACACTGCACACACTGCTCCAGAATAACACACAGTTTAAGACTAAATTATTCATACCTCAACCAAGTATGTGAACGATTGAATTGATGATGTGACATATCCAAGCTTACATCTAAAAGTAGTTAACCTATGCCCTAATTCAACAGTCCACATTTCAGTCTTGAGTTGCAAAAAACACAAAAACATAAAATTTGCAAGGGGTATGTGTATGAATTCAGTTGTTAACTGGATCTCTTTCAAAAAGACTGGGGCCATTGTCAATTCAGTACACGGATTAAGTCAGGATTTTATTTTGCATTTTGCCTGTCTCAGTTGTACATGTACATGCGTGTCTTAATGTGAGCATTTTAGCTGATTTAAATGCGAAATACTTACTGATCACCATTGTGACATCACATGGTCAATCCAAATTAATATGCAGTTAACATGATACATTTAATGCGTGCTTACATAATAAAGGACAGCTTATGATGACTGTGTATAGAAACCATATGCCTGCCAATCATAGTCCTCAAAACTATTAGCTTAAGTCAGCTGGGGAGCTGTCTGAAACTTTGCGTAAAATACTTGGCCAAAAACTTAAAGCTAAACTTTAGTACTGGTAATGCGATTGCATTGTGAAAGAAAAGGTGTGGAAAGGAACAGTTGATCATGTAGCATGTGTAAGTATTGGTGTGCACTGCAAGGGTCTGGAGTCATCAAAATCATAATAAATTTGACCTAGTCTTGGTAAAGTAACAAGCACTGTACACAGAAAGCTATATATGGGACAACACACATGGTGTCGGGGTTGGTACTACCTTGATTTCCGTGTCTTTCTATGCTCATTACTCAGTCAGTATACATTTTCTTCCAAAATTATTTGGCATATGTTATTTATTTGTAATCTTGAACATTCAGTGTAAGTTTTGTTTGATTCTGTGAAAATTAATTTTCTTTTTTTACCAGTACTGGAGTTTCTCTTTAAATTTCAATTCCAAATATTTTGCCTAAGCTGAAAACTGATTAAAATAGTCATATATCTTAGAAAAGTTACAATTAGAATACTGGCCTTAGTAGGTCAATACAATCCATTGTCCTCTAACAATATAAATAGGACATCTGGGCCCCATTTCACAAAACTTGTCATCAGTGACAAATGACAGTTTTGTTTTATAAGCTAGTGAAATGGAATGATATATAATGAAGCTCATTTCTATCTGTAAGAAATTTCCCTAAACTGAATTAAACCTAAAAGAATGATGTTGTTTAAAAGGAAAGCTTCTTTTGCATTTCAGTATTGTTCATTCATTTACAAACACAACCATTACATTATTGCTTGTCCCCTTCTTTGCCTCACTTGTTTTTTAAACATTTTTTGATCCCTTGTGATTTCTTTGGAAATTAGGGGCGTTTACACTGCAAGCTAAAACCGTTGGTTCTTCTCAAAATCTGTAGTTTTGTCAGAAGTTGCTAGGCAACAACCCCAAAACATAACAAATCTGAATCTAAATATCCACCTATAGAATGTATTTTTTGTATAACACCAGCCATAACTCCACCATTTTTCACAGTATAAGTGCCGTCTCATGAAACACAGGTGAATTATTCCGGTCTTGGACCACGTGGCTCTCCTTAATTACTAAATACCTAGAGCTTTTTCACAGGTTTTTCCAGTAGTTTAAATGGTACTTGTACATGTAGGTAGTTAAAAATTTGATGTTTTTTCATTTTTTTTGTTTGTTTGTGCAATGTGAATGAGCCTGTTGATGCTGCTTGATGCTCCTTAATCTTTTTTTGAAATATTGGGTATTACTGTGCTATCGATTGTAATCTGTTTTCTTATTCATGCAAGTACCTGGGTAAGTTGACAACATGATCACTTTGGTTACCTCAAATCTTAAAGGTAATACAAAGTTTTGGGAAATTTTGAAAATTTGGTGGATAATGATTCTTTACAATTTTGATATATTTGGATGCCCCTGTGGATGTATAATAAGCACTAAAAA
>BEXV01000928.1:39392-53313 GCA_003118195.1 Hemicentrotus pulcherrimus
TGGTGGTGGTGGTGGTGGTGGTGGTGGTGGTGGTAGAGGTAGTGGTGGTGGTGGTGATGGTGGTGATGATGATGGTGGTGGTGGTGTTGATGATGATGATGGTAATGATGATGGTGATTGTGATGAGGATTATGGTGGCAGTGCTGGTGATGATGATGATGATGATGATTATAATGTTGGTGATGATGATGATGATGTTAATGATAATGATATTTATAGTTAAGATATCGTTGGTAATAGTGGTGGTAGTGGTATTGATGACGAACTGATGATATACATTATACAAAGATCAGATAATCATTTAGAAATGTTTAGACTATTCTTTAGAATAAGTGACCTTAAGATTTCCTTTTTACTTTTTGCTTATTCCCCTTGCAAGTTAACATTATCCACATTTTTCAGGGTCCACATATAGATAGATTAGATCATTTTTTGAAGATCCCGTCATAAAAATTCACTTGCGACAGTACTGAGATGCAAGAAATGAAAAAGATGACCCAATTTTCCTATCATTTTCTGGCCAACATTCAAGTGTTTCCTTGCAGGGGACAAAGAAACCCGAGGGATCGTACTTGAGATGCAACGAGTCCGTCCCCCAAGAGGAAAACGATCGCGTCTGGCATACGAGATGACTTTGCTTTGTAACCGGGAGTCAAATATCCCATGTTTGACATTACTCAATGTGATAAAATGTGGGTTTCTTGGCTGATGAATGCAGAGATCTTGTACATGTATGTAAGATTACAAAAGATCGGAGGACATGGTGACCATCTTTTGATAGCTCAAAATATTTAATCTGATATTGATATTGTATAAATCTTAAAAAGTCTTTCTTTTATTTTTCTTTACCTCTTTTTGTTGTCGTCATGAATTCTGAATCAAAATTGTTTGAAAGATTAAGTGAAAATATAATATACAAACATTGAATTACTTAATTCTCTCAAAATATGATTATTTTTTTTTACATAATTTTTTTTTACATATTTTAGAAAAATGAAAATAAGTTTTTTGTTTTTGATAACTTACACTTACACTTCACTCTGGTTAGAGCATTTAACAAAAAAATTATTCAACCATAAACTGTAATATCACATTTAACAGCAGTATGATCATAATACTCTGGAGCAAATTTGGACAGTGTAAAGGGATTAATTTTGTTTTAAACTATACTGAACTCTTGAAGAACATACATGTGGGTCATTGTAAGAAACTTGCGGTTGATTGCAAGTTGCAAACTTTGTACCTTACATTTGCAATCTATTGCAACTCAACTTTCTTGCAATGGCATGCCCATTAGTCTCCTAAATTTGCTAAGATTTTGTTTGGATGAAAGTTTTAACAATTAGATTAAGTTAACTAGATCTAGCTTTAATTCTCCCTCCCCCTCCCCCTCCCCCCTCTCTCTCTCTCTCTCTCTCTCTCTCTCTCTCTACTAATTTAGCATTGCAAGAAAGTTGAGTTGCGATTAATTCAAATTTGGCAATCAAACTTACGCTTGCTTTGGGAGGTTTGCGATTGATTGCAAATTTCTTGCAACTCCCCACTAGACTCGTTGCATTCCCTCGTTGAACATGATATTAAATAAAAAGCAAATGTTTGCTAGTGAAGCATTTAAGAGCAATTGCTAACTTATAAATTCAGCCCAATGACCCGAGAACAAGGTAAAGCTTGGACGTGTAGCTCTGCTTGTTACCGTAGCAACAAGACACGAGATGCTCAAGAGTTCACCCTCGTCGAGGAGGAGACGGCCGCATCTTGAATTTGAAATGACTTTGTTTTGCAACTTGTAGACAAGTGTTTCATGTTTGCTCTCTGATGCTAGCATGTACCGGTATATATGGATGTGGGGAAATTAGATGTTGTGGTGCATAGTAAGTGTTGGATGTTTGCGGTGATCGAGATTTAAGTTTCATAACAAGTCTGGAGAGGGGCAAGGATCGTCGATGCAGGACTTTGAAAAATATGAAATGAACTTGTTGAAAGAAAGTGTACAGTATGCATTGCTCAATGCTCATGCTTCTCTTGGGTACTTGACTGCTACTTGTTCATTGTATTCATAGTACGATGATGGAATACATATTTTTGAAATCCTTTGGAAAGGGAAGGGTAGCTCTTCCATGCAAGTCTCTTCAATTAACATTTACAGTCAAACCTGTCCATAGCGACCACCAAAGGGAAACACAAAAAGTGGCCTTTGTAGACAGGTGGTCTTTGGAGACAGGTTCCTTTAGTACATGATTCAATGAGAAACCATTTTCAAAGGAAACAACAAATGTGGCCTCTGTAGACAGGTGGTCTTTGTAGACAGGTGGTCACTAAAGCAGGTTTGACTGTAATTTGATATTGTTTCTTAGGGAGTGAATGATGATGTTGATGTTGAAGATGAGGATGGTGATGATGATGATGATGATGATGATGATGATGATGATGATGGAGGTGATGATGATGATGATGATGACGACGACGGTGATGATGATGATGATGATGACGACGGTGATGATGGTGATGATGGTAATGATGATGATGATGATGATAGTGGTGATGATGATAGTGGTTATGATGGTGGTGGTGATGATGGTGGTGGTGATGATGATGATGATGATGATGATGATGATGGAGGATAATAGAGGTGATGATAACGATACAATGAAGATGATGATGATGGTGATGATGGTAATGATGGTGGCAATGATGATGATGATGATGATGATGATGATGATGACAACGACAAGGAAGACGACAACAACAAAAATGATGAGGATGATGGTAAAAATTATGGTGATGAGGGAATGAAGATTATGGTGGTGAGTGAGGGTCATTCAAAACTTCATGGAAGAAGAAAGATTGTGAAATTCACCTTGTACATTCTGTTCAAAGAGATACTTATTTCTATTATATTTTGTTTGCAGAATTGCATTGTGGAACTCTGTTTCTGGTTTGTCAGGCGATGTGTTCATCGGCGAGGTCAAGATACCCATTAGTGCTCTGGACATGTCGACAGGGCTTCACGAAGCATGGTAAGTCGGAATCTCTTCTCAAGGGTAGTAGAAGTAGTACAATTTTAATTGTAGCATGCTGTGTGTACATGTACATAAATAGCCTCAAATTGATTCTTTTCATGGATTTATTGAAGTATCTATAAAGTTACTGACGTGTTTGTATCGTTTTCCCCTATGATCCATATACCTTGTTAATTTATGGTTTATTAAAAGGGAAATTGCGATTTTGCTCACATATCTGTTAAGGGCAAGAAGGTTGGGAACAATATGTTTAAGTACATGTTTATTGATCAATTAGTTAACATTAGTCAATGTTCTCACTGCCTCAAATTGTCGGCATTCATTAAAAAGTAAAAGAAAAAAAAAAGAAAAGCCTGGGTTATGTCAATGTCACTGCCCTAATGTTATCCGACAACAAATTAGATTACCGATCATGTGGACTTGTGACAAATTGTCTCGGGTGTTTTGTTAGAGACACCAAATTTAGCTACAAACCTTCGTTCTTCATACCCCACCACCATTATGATCATGCCTTCCACGACATCCAACTTGTCACTGTGTCGTCAGGAACGGTCAGGAAAGACAAAGAGATAACCCAGATCATCTTGCTGTGAATTATCTATCACCCTGGCGCTTTCGTCCCAATATTGTTTACAGTTCATCGGGTTCAACCAAGGCCCCTTACCCCCAGCGGAGCAATTCACACGTGAAGCGATTTGCACGCGTAATTTCCCTCGGCTTACTAGCGCAGCAAATGACTTGTCATACACCATCATTTAGGCTTTTCTTCAACTTAATTTTTGTGTGGTGGTTGTAGTCGGTTGCGCTCTCGCCTGCCAGCCGTGCAAGTGATTGTGTTCGCGGGGAACGTATATTCCTTGGGGCAATGGCAGATGATGATTGCGTTTCCGGGTCTTTGACGGAGCCGGGGCGCGAAGGATATTGCAGGGTTTTAGAGCATGGATTGGATTACGTCTGCAAGGGAGACGAAATGGCTTCTGAATACCACCACCCTACATCCGGTGGAGGGTACCACGCACTTCTTTCATCTTCACTAATGGTGACTGTACATCTCAAATATTATTTTGTACATCGTGGGACTTTGGGAGGAAGTTTTATTTTACACCCCTGTGGTCCGGTTATAACTAGATTCCTTGCTCTCTTTGTCTGATTTGTGGCAGACTTATACATTTATTCTGATATTGTATGCTATATTCTTTATTTCATTTGTAAGCCAGATATTTCCGTCTCTCTCTTTTAAAAAAAAAAAAATTTTCTTCCATGCTTTCTTTGTCCCTGAATTCTGGTGCATATCATTTTCTCTCCTTCTTTCTTATGTTCCCTTCCTGTTTCTCTCCTTCTCCACCTCCCCCTCCCCCTCCTCTTCATATTTCTCTCTGTCACCGTCTCTCTCTTTTTCATTTAATCACATCTCCTATCCAATCATGTACATGTATACAGGTCTACAAGCGCACCTCACATAAGGCCTCTCTTTCATTTTCTGTCCTCTTTCCTCTTCAATCTATACCATGTTCCATCTAAGTATTGTTTTTATTAAGGCCAGAGATGTTGTTACTGACAGACAGGTGTATAGACAAGATGCCTGTGCTCATTGTATTTCTTTGTCACCGTACTCTAAATACATGTACATTGAAATAGTCGATTTTATCTTGTTCTCTGGTTAATAGAGAAGGTTGAATTCTTTTATGTTTGTGAGCATTCTCACTCTATTAAATCCTATGCAATTTATTCCCATATTGGCTAAAAGCTGTGAAGCAATGTCTCATGAATACGTTTGTTCTTGAAATGAAAATGAGTGAAACGTCCTGTAGAAAAATGAATGAAGATGAATTAAGTAGGAGGGGGAGGGTGGGGGGCATACACCATCCCCGATATTGAATGAAGTAAATAAAAATTTCATGTACAGTGTATGTAGGCCAAAAAAAATTGAGAGAAAAATTGTAAGATATGTTGCTGGAGATCATTCTGCTTTCCTGTCTATTAATATTTTTTTTTTTCTTCAGAAAGCCATCAACATAGGATGCATTGTTTCTTTCCTTTTGATAGAAGAGTGATCGATATAGACCATAGTATAGAATTAATATCTATGGCTCTTTAAACAGGATAGATACAGTATTGGTTTTGGCTGATATTAATATAGCCACTTGACATGTTCACTTGTACATTCAGGCAAAAAGGCATGCTTTCTAATAATTCATTTTGTGGACAATTTACATACAGTTGTATGTATCCCCCCCCCCAACCCTACAAGATATAATGAGTTGCGGAGAGCGTTATTGAGGAGTGTTGATTTATGGTCCGGATGTGTCGGCCCGAGGCACTTTCCAGTTTTGTGGCAGCTGGGACGGGAAACCAAACTTTCAATCATAGGGTCCCCACGGCCTAGTCACGTCAGCTACTTCCGTGATTTGTGTCTTAGCGGTAATGAATTGAGCTAACAAGTCTCGCGCCGGGATGCGAGCCTGGCGATGCGTCAAATTGTGCTGCCTCTTTGCTCTGCGAGAGAAGGAGAGAGAGGGAGAGAGGTGGGAAGAAGCATCAAATTGTGCTGCCTCTTTGCTTTATGAGAGAGAGAGAGAGAGGGAGAGGAGAAAGAAAGAGCGCAAGAGGGAGAAATATCCATCAAATTGTGATGCCTCTTTGCTCTGCGAGAGAAGAGGTGGGAAGAAGCATCAAATTGTGCTGCCTCTTTGCCTTACAAGTGAGAGAGAGATGGAGACTGATGGAGACAAAATTGAGCAAATAACCACAGATTTCTGGGCTGTAAGTGGAAAGAAAAGTGATTTAATCATCAAATTGATTCTTTCCTCTTTCCTCTCTCATTTCTTATTGTGTGATTGATGAGAACAGATAATGAGAAGATTTAGAGAAGAGGGAGGAATTGTAAGCAATTCATTGATTTAGAGCAGCTTTTCTGCGGTTAAATAGAGGAGAGAAAGGATGGCCTTAATAAATCATAATTCTCTCAGGGTTTTTGAAACCGAACAGTATGATAAATCTGCTGAAGATCAAATAATAACAGTAATGTACCATATTTATATAGCTTGAAATGTACCGTAAAAGAGAGACAAAAAAAGAGGAGTTTGAGATATGTTCAGCATTATTCCTAAGTCACCATTTAACATTGGAAAGCAACGTGAAACTGAAATATGGTAGGTAGGAGTATTTCTGCGATACAAGTGTGACTTTTTTTTAAAAATGCCAATGAATAAAAAATAATATATATATAGGTTTACACAGTGTAAAAGTGTAAAGGTGCACATGTGTATGTGCAGTGAAATTTTCTCGATACCGCTACATTTGTAATTCTTTGAATTTAACTTTAGAAGATAAAGTAATCTGACAGGCAATTAAGATTCACCTGTATATTTTTTTTACATATTTGATACAGATGATACTCATAATATGATGGACAGCCTTGAGATAATTTCTCCTTCAAAAAAAAAAAGTATAGGCTTGAGGAGAAATAATTGCATTTTTCAGCATAAGTTTCTACCAATAAATAGACTTTCCTCTACTTTCCTACAAAGAAATGCACCTTGGCTTTTTAGAGGCGATTTTCAGCTCTGCGATAAATTGGGTTAAGTCCAATAGTGAGCAGTTTTCACTACATCCTCTTTCTTTTCTCCACCATCATCTTCTCCCTTTCCCTCTCCCTCCTACGTCTTTTTCCAATGGTGTCCTGATTTCCGCACCTTGCTTTTGAGCCGGAATGGCGTTCAACCGGTAGACACATTTGTAGGAGAGGGGGAGAAAAAGCAAAATGCCCGTCTGATGTTCCTTTGTCTGTGTGTTTTCACCGCCTCCTAATTCTGGTGCTTGCGGTGACGAAAATAACCTCACAAACACACTAAATGTGTAGCGTAGAGGATTTTATTTCGAAGGAAGAATATTCTTTTATGTCTTCTATACTTAACTTCCCGTGGCTAAAATTAGCAAGGGAATTGGAAGGAAAAAAAAGATGCCATAAGGAGGAAGAATGTAAACATCGAACCTTGTATTTTAAAGAAGAAACTGTTTCCTGTTGGTTGTTAAAATTAGCTGCAGTATTTGCCCACCCCCCTCCCCCGAGAAATCTTGAAATAGCATATATCTGAAGCTCATTTGAAGTGGTCATCTATTCTTTGAATGCCACAAGGTAACTAAACTTGTCTTTTGTGTGTGTGTGTCTACTATATCCTGTCACTTCTATTTATTTGCTTTCTTACTGGGTGCTTGTCATGTTCTCTTTCTCTCTACTGTGTATTTGTTTAGCTATCAACTTTGGATGTTTTATCTTTCACACTTTCCACAACAAATTTCATCGTAGGAAGATACAAAAAGGTTTGACAGCGATTCAAATGATTGAGATTTTGATATATAACCTTTTTTCCACTTTGTCTCCTTTTCTCTCTGCTGTTATCATTAATCACATATCTTTAAATGTATTAGTAATCATTTTAAAGCACATTCTGTAATTCTTTTAGTCATCATCTCTTGCTTAAACCAAAATGTCTCTCAAATTTCTCTCAATATTCTTTTTTCAAAGTCCATTTGCCATTCATTTTCATGTTTTGTATATTGAGTTTATTTTCATGGCACAAATTTCTATTTTGCCACTGCCCTTTTTATAGACAGATTACAGTGTCATTTATGGAATAGATTTTCATAGTTTTGACCTGCTTTTGTCCTTGGGTCAGGATGCTGTTAGTTGCGAATCCACCCAATGGCTTTCAGGCAGTGTCTTTTACAATGCAATCACACGATCAAAACCAGCTTTATTCAAGCCTTCCTCTTTTTTCCCAACCTGTTTCCCATTCATCCACTTCATCTTTCATTTCATCATATCAACTGAATTGTGACCATTAGATTGCATCAGTGTAAAATGAGACAGAAATCGATGGTCGTCTTTGTTTTTCTCTTCCCCAGGGCTGCTTATCGTAACATGAACCTTGTTCAGGTTTTCTTAATACATTTTAGCAGGTTGATGCATTACAGTGCTAGCTACATGTAGACCACAGATCTCCCATTGCAAGACAAATGCATTTGAAAGTTATTGACATGGAAAATAGCAATTGTGAGGATTTTTAACACTTTTCATGATGAAAGAATGGATTAAGTTTTCAATGAAGCTGAAGTCTATACTCTCCTAAAAGTGCTTTCAGATAACGATATTAACCCTGGATAATAATCAACTTTGCCATATGACCTTTGACCTGAGAAACTGAACCAACATTGACAAAAGTTGATGGTGATAATCAAGTGTTATCTCATAAAGATTATGCACTGTGCACATAGGTTTCCTGACTTGGTTATCTCAGAAGAGACAGAAATTTAGTCTTTAATGACCCTCATCAAATGACCTACATGTATGACCTGATAGTTCTTGCAAAAGGAAAAAATGAATAGGATTTTGATCCTGTGTTTTATCAGATAAAGATGTGAACTTAATGTGGTGACCCAATATGACCTATGACCCGATATGAACCATTAGTTTGACCCTTGCCATATATTTATCCTGTGATATGAAAGTTATATTAAAGAGAAATAAACCGGAGAGGAACGTTGTTCTGACAATATTATCTTTGGAAGAACTTAGATTTCAATGATCATTGTCAATTATCAGATGTAGATATGAACTAGGGTTTGATGAACTTTATAGTAACACCAATGACATGCTAGTCCTTTCTTATAATGGAAGAGAATCAAGACATAGTGTGTTATCCGATGAAGACTATGAATGACTTGATACTGTGTACGAAGGGATAAGACAAAAAAATATGGATCAAATATATCTTCTGATGAAAATATCAATTTAGTTGTAGATGATGATTTCTTTTTAGTATGACTTACAGAAACTTTCTGATGAAGAGAAGAATGCAAATAATTCATTATTATGAGAGAGGAGGATAGGAACTTACATTGTGTGACTTTTGACCTTATAGTCTTTACAAAGGTCAAAGAAATAGAATAGAGCTAGTTTATCATGTAATGAAGATATGAACTTTGATCATGATGAGCCACATAGGGTGACCCTACGCCCCACATAGGATGACCTGATGACCGTGAAGTAAATGCAAAGAAGAAAAACCCTATTGAATTGAGTGTCTCATCGGATGAAGATGTGAACTCTTTCTTGATGACCTTTACATTATGAGATGAGCTTTACAGTATGACCTTTACAGAATAAGCTTATGCCTTATAATCCTCACAAAAAAGTCCAAATGTCCTACCTAGAAATATACAATGGAAGAAGTGTATGAACTTGGAGCCTACTGACCTTGTGTCATGACCTTTGACCTGATAGCTCCTTACAAATGGAAAAGAAACATGACTGAATATTGTGTATGATCTACTGAAGATATGAACTTGGAGCCTAATAATCCTTATAGCATGACCTTTGACCTGATAGCCCTTACAAATGGAAAAGAAACAAGACTGGGTCTAATGTATTATCTAATGAAGATATGAACTTTGGGCCTAATAATCCTTAAAGCATGACCTTTGATCTGATAGCCCTTACGAGTGGAAGAGAAAGATGATTGGATCTAGTGTATCATCTAATGAAGATATGAACTTAGATTCTGATATCATTTTATTTTGAGGACCCTGTGCAGCAAACGGCAAAGTTGGAAAAAGTCAGTCTCTCTCTCTCTCTATGAAAAAGCATGCTCTGGCCAGCCTTTAAAGGAGGAAGGAGTTTCTTGCCAAAGGGGATAAGAGATGTCAGCAGGAAAATGACATCATCCTCAGTTGGTCTATTGATTAAAAAGACAAGTGGTGACAGTTAAGAGCCTTGGGGGACACTGTTCTGGAGGACGACAGGATGGTAGATCGATAAAATGAGGTTGCAAGGGGGAATGACCTTCTCTTCTTCTTACACATTTGTGCTACATGCACTGCATAATTATTCTGTATGTTAAGAGCCAGAAGGGCATCAACCCATTTTTAAATGGTGAGGTAATGCCCTTCTGGCGCTGAGTGCCTGATTTATTACAGCTTTGATGCAATCAATCTAGAGTTCTAAGCAACATGAACAAGAATGACATATGCCTCAAAAAATATGTCAAAATGTTTTTTGTTGAAGATATCATACTTACTGATTTATATCTTATATTAAAAGTTTCAAGCTTCAGAATGTCAAAATAGTAATGATTATTATTCCTTTTAATGTGTGTGTGTGTGTGTGTGTGTGTGTAGGAGGAGGGGGGGGGGAGAATGCACCTCATATCCTCTGCCCATCAATGTGCCATCTGGATTTGTTTTAAAAGAAGTAAAACTATGATTTTCATGTTGCTTTTTGTTTTATACATGTTGCTGTCTTGTATGAGCTACAATATCAAGTGCACTGTTGATATAAAACAGCACTTTATCCCGAGAGTCCACTGTGCGTTGTCTTGATTAAACCTTGGACAAGAGTTTGTGCCGTTCATTTCATCCCCTCCAGGCGGACAGGAAGAACGATAAGTGGCTCTTAACTTTTGCCGAGGAGGTCCGATCGTGATGTTTGATGAAGATCTTATCGTTATGAGCGATTACTTTCCCCTCCACTCTATCCCAGGTTCCATCGATTCTTGTTCAGGAATAAGAAGAGGAAGAGACGGCAATAAGAAATTGAATTTCATTTGTGTATGCGTTTGCCTTTTTTCTGGAGATCTTATCGTAGTAAGCGATTAATTTACCCCTTCTCCCTTTTTTATCATCCTAAGAAAGAGAGTGGAAGAGGAACAATAGTGAAAAAGTGACTTTTGTGTGTGTTTAAATTTGTATCTCCTTAATGTTTCAGATTTTGTTCCTTGAGGGAAAAATGTAATTTGTCTTTATGAGCAACTTGTATACAAGTCTTTGACACACTTTTAGAGAGAAGGGAGGGAGAGGGAGAGAGAGTGAGAGACAGACAGACACAAGCACACACACACATGCACCAAAAATTGGCTATCATTTTTATACTTGTATTTCTTTTCTTTTTACCCCCTCCCTATTCGCCTTCCTCATACTGCTATTCTTTCCCGGTTTGCGTTGATGACTTACTGTGTCTGTTTGAACATGGAGGTCCTTTCTATGTCTCTCTGTCGGTCATCTTTACATCTTAGATTTCCATCTCTTATGATATTAACTTAGGGGCCATCGTCACCTGAGCATGCATTGTAGAACCAAGCTACTTCATCCAACTGTTTTCCATACATTAGCCGTTATTGTGCTGCTTTTAAAGCTCATGGTGTATATTGCCTGTATGTTATAGTGATTACTGCAGATGAAATTATATTAACCTACAATAAAGGTCAAGGAAATCATGTTCTATTAGGATGGAAAACAGTGACCCTACATGTACAGTACATTGCTCTTGCATAATTTGCCTTGGGCATTATTTCGTCAAAGATATAGAGTTAGAGAGAGGGTTGCAATGGGGTTTTAAACTGTCTGCTTAGGGTTAGGTTTAGTGTGTGGTCTGGGGTTGAAAATGAACTCATTGCTTACTGAAACTGGGGTCCCTGTATTAAATCCTAACGAAATAAGAGAATGACGTAGTCGAAGGGTTAGGGCTGTGATACCAGTTTCTCGAAATTCCCAGCCCTACAAAGGGTCAAGTATTTGGTTCATGTAGGATATTACCTTTGTAGAGGTTGTTGATGGATCCTGTATCGTAGAACTGGTTTGTGTAATGCAACCTTCTTCTACAGGTTGTCTATTAAAGTGATTGGCTAGCTTTGCAAATAGCCGATCTAAAAAATTCTCAAACTAAATGAAACATGTGTATGGGTACATGTATTAGTACTCAAAAACCCTAAAAACTACCATTGTTTAGACCTAAAAGCTGTAAGTTCAACGCAAACCACGATTTTGTATAATATCGCGTCTCTGAGACCTTTTAAATAGAGACCGTTACTCGAGTTCAAACAGTAGGTTGTCTGGCTCCCTCTGCGTTTTATAACTTGAGACTCTCAGAGCCATATTTTAAAATTATACCTTGCATGTTTATACCATTTTCAAGTAATAGAATTAGATATTTTTAGATTCCTAATAATGTTAGCCAATCACTTTAAGTGCAGCTTTTGAAGGTCTTTTGCCTTTTTGAAGGTTGACTGTATGTCATGACACCTGCAAATGAAATGATATTGACATACACTAAATGTCAAGCAAACCACATTCTATTAATATGTGGAGGCTAAGAATTCTGAAGTAACTAACTTGTTGGAATCTACTATAAATTTCCTGCTTGTTGTTTATATTGACATTTCTGCAAACACTGATTGAAAGAAAATTCAGGACGCCAACCCATGCTAATGTTTCATCAAAGTTAATCATTCAACAGCCAATTCAGTTTAATAATCTAATTTGTACTTTGAAAAGTTTGAGAACACAGTTGACGATTTGAACCATTTCTCTGCTGCAAATCAGCCCATGAATTTGATTGATGACAGACGTATTTGGATTAAATTTTTTTTACATTTTCTTAAAAAAAAAAAAAAATCAGTTACCTCTAAAACTATGTTGAAATCCTTGGAAGACGTTTCCTGCTCAACTAATTAATAAAACATAGCTTTTCAAGGCAAGATTTTACTCTTGAAAATTCCTTTTTCATTTATCTACAATTTGGTGGCCAAGAAGGGATGAATTACCAACCCAGTCTTGTTTGGAGCCAGAAGGGCCTTAAATCTTGTGGTTTCAAACAGAGTTAATGCTTTCTGGATCTGAACTCACAATCAATCAAATCAATCGATCAATCAATTTCAATATATTGTCCAATATCTGCAAATTGTTTTGCTCACATTTTACAAACGTACAAAGAATCAAAATAAGTTTACATACATAATACATGTACATCATATACTTTGACATAGAAATCCTAAAGAATATTGCTTTACAGAAAGTTTTCTTACGTTATTATAAAACAAAATTAGTGATTTATTTTAATAGGTCGAGTGAACAGGATGGCCTGGAAAGATTACAAAGATAATATTACATAAATAAAGAAGAACGTAAAATCAGGTAGCATTTTGATTGTATTTGCGAGAAAGGAACAGAGGAATTTAGAAAATGTTGAGTGCTACATTACAATGAAACATACATGTAGTATGTTTCTGATGAAGCCCTGATGTTGCTTGCTATGCTAGTACTTCAAAAGGGGTTTGATTCAATTATACTTGAGCAGTCCCTATCCAAATAAACAGTGAACCTGTCATCTATTCTGTGTCGAGGCTCATGTATAAATCTTGTTTTTATTTGACGTTTCCCTCCGGCTATGTTTATACATGTTGACAGAATGGCAAACATGTTCTTGTGAACATTTCATCGATTTGAGCGATCTGGAGGTATCGTTTCTGGGTAAACCACAGAGGCATAGCAGGAGAATTATTAATAAGTGGGAAGTTACGCTAACCTTTCTTAAGAGCATATTTATAAACAAACACAAAACACACAAAGAAAAAAAAAAACACATCAAATGTTTACATCACATCACCTTTAGACTTACATGTAGGTATGATCAGAGAAGAAGAAGAAAAAAGACGCAAATATGGCAGCAGACATGATTTTCTTTTGTGGAGGATTGTATAATTTGAGCCATTTCAAGGGCCATTTGCTAACTGGTAGACTTTTCTCTAGTAGATTTTCCCCCTAGTAATTTCAAGACTTTTGGCTAGTTTACCTTTGGATACTGCAGCATAATTTGTTTTGTTTGTTGATAATGATGTAGGCGTAATACACTGGCATTTCTGTATCATACATGTATGTACATTTACCAGACAAGTAGTATGTATGTCCTGATCTTTTTTGAGGGTTGTGACTTTTTTATCCCTAATTTCCATTCATTTGCACATGATAAAAATAAACCAACATGCTGGGGTGAGCCGTCGTTGTTTTCGAAGTGGTGTCGACTAGCCACAAGTCTTGTTTCAGAGGAAAATGATTGTAATCTGTAG
>BEXV01000928.1:53541-65470 GCA_003118195.1 Hemicentrotus pulcherrimus
CCCCCTCTTTTCTCCTTTCATTCTTTTCTTTCTGTCTGACTCTCTCTTTCTCTCTTTGTCTCTTTCACTGTCTTTCTTTCTCAATTTCTCTTTTTTTTTCTCTACTTTTTCCCCGCTCTTGTCTCTCTCTCCCTCCCCCTCCCCTCTCTCTCCTTCCCTCTATCCCCTCTCACTCCCTCCTCTCTTTAACCCTCTCTCTTTTTAACCCCCTCCCCCTCTCTCTCTTCCCTCTTTCTCTCTTCCCTCTCTGTTCCCTCTCTGTCCCCTCTTTCTTTCTTCCCCTTTCTCCCCTCTCCCCTCTCTCCCCTCGCAGCCTCTCTCCCCTCTCAGCCTCTCTCCCCTCTCAGCCTCTCTCCCTTCTCCGCCTCTGTCCGCCTCTGTACCCCTCTTCCCCTCTCCCACTCTCCTCTCTCTCCCCCTTTCCCCGTCTCTTCCCCCTTTCCCCCTCTTTTTCCCCTCTTTTCCCCCTTTCCCCCTCTTTTTACCTCCCTGCTAATGTTAGTATGGCTGGAACAATTATTCTTCTGACCAAATGTCAGATTACCACCAATGTGAGCACTCATTTCAAATCAGAATCACTTCTTCAAGCATTAAAAAAAAAAAACTTCTTTTGTTGTTTCCAGGTACTTCTTGAAGCCAAGAGAAACAAGTAACGCCAGACATTCCAAGTCGGTCGGTTCATTACGAGTGAGAATCGAGTATCAGAAGGATTACGTCTTTCCAACGTCTCTCTACGAAAACCTCAGGGAAATACTCCTTACATCGCCAGAAGTAGAGGTAAAGTTCATACTTACTTTTTAGATTTTCTTCTGTAGTCCTAAAAACCTTTATAAAGTTGCGATAACATATATCATTTGAGGGTTATTTTTTTGCCATTTTGTGAATTTTTTTTACTTTTGAAAGTGTTATTTCTGACGTTTATGTTGACTGTGATGATGATGATGATGAAGATTATGACCATGATGATGAGGATGATGGCGATGATGATGGCGATGATGTTGGCGATGATGTTGCTCAAGATTACAATATTGAAGACTATGATGGTAATGAAAATACTGATGATGATTGTGATAAAGATAAATAGTGAATATTGTTCAACTGTGGTGTTTTTTCTTGTTCATGAGCCAAATCGATAAACCACAGTGACATCGATAAACCACATCGACAAACAAATGCATAAACAAAGACAGAACATGCACATTCGCATCCCTTTCAAAATGTTAAAACAGGACCATTAAGGGAGGAACAAATAATCAGAGACTTCGACAGACAGAAAAACGTTGGCAGCAGACTCAGAGACCCTTATTGCTTTGGAAAAGTGCTTTGGGGTTCAACAGCTTCATACGCAGCCTGGGTGAAGGATATCGATTTTCCTCCCCTTTTTTTTTCTTCTTGAGGAAACAAAAAGGAGAGAAAAAAATGTACGGGAGAGACAGCATTTTAGCAGCATTTGAAAGCACCTACTGCTCATTTGGCCTGCAGAAACTGGCGTAATAGAAGTCTGTAGAAAACAGCCTTTTTGGGTTGAGCATAGATTTTTGTAAAACGCAGGAAAGTGCAGGCTAACCTTCTTTGCATATACATGTAGCTTGCATGATACATCAATTCGATTTCCTACTTTCAATATAGAAAATAAAAACCCTTGCTGTTTTTATAAATATATACACTGCAGTATATGTAAATACAAAAGGGAGATTGAATTTACTACATCTAAAAAAACTTCTTGATGCTAGTATTCTTATTTTGGGGCTGTGAATGAAAATAATGGAAATCAAATAAGAAACAAACTTTTTATGGAATAGATAATTGAATTAACCTGCAGGCTACCATTTAAAAATTATTCAAAGTATTTTTGTGCGTGATAAAGTCTTCTAGCCCTTGGTGAGGGGGGAAATTTAATTGTAACCATATTTTTTCCTTTTGCTTTAGATATTGATCTAATGATCTACAGTGTAGTTTCCAGCAATTACTTTATTTTGTTTATAAATAGCAGTGAAACGTCTATTTAAAAAAAAGTTTTGAAACATCTTTTTTTTAAACAAGTCTGAAACATCAATTTTTGAAATAGTCTTCAGCATGATGGTTCCTACATTTTATCAAGGTTATACCCCTTGGCCATGGTCACTGCTTTCTATATTTTGCCTGCTTCTTTGCTAAAATAGCATGGATAATTTTCTTTGCAAAGAATTTGTATGCCTAGTAATCTAATTTACAGAAAGGTGAATTTCAAAAGTGCATAACTATATTGTAGATATTCAATGACTGTCATAACTTGATTAAGTCAAGAAATTGTCTTAGTTCATTCAGGTGTCAATGACTGTATGCCTTTAGCTAAACACCCACTCGAGCAAAATTATTGCGAGTTAGATTTCAAGGACGTGTTTCAAGTCAAGCGTGGGTTTACTTAAAACACCTACATAAACGTATGTTGAGATTTAATGCTTCGCTTCGAATGTACCAACTCATTTAATCCAAATATTCATCTTTTCAAATTAATTATACTTTACTTCCTTCAGTTTTTGAAAATTGAGTAAATTGTATTCTTTTTTAAATAACTAAACTTAACTGGAATTCAATTAGCTCGCGCTTTCCCCCCTAAACTTCACGGTTTTTAGAATAGATTTACCGGTAGGCATTTTCTTGACTCAAGTCATCAAAATGAAAGTGTTTAATCATAGCTTGTAGATATTATTATAAATGGATCTTTGTTAGATGTTAGTGCAATAGACTACTTTTCATCGATACTTTTTGATAATTTAAATACATTTTAGTTTTTTCTTGACTTGATTGATAAGTGAATAAGTGAATAAAAATGTTTTTCTTCTTTTCTCATCAGACATTTAATGTAAACGAAATCTGTGCTATTAAGATCAATTACATCAAGCTATTTTTTGCCAAGATCTTGTTTCCAAACAGACCAGTTTTATAGTGGTCCAAGTTTGCCCTTTTTCGATAGGAGGAATTTTCCCTGAGGGCATACTAACCCTGCGTAGATTTGATTAACCAAACTGTTTAAAAACACAACAACAACAAAACTAATACTTCAATTTTGGCTCTTAGAAATTTTTCTAATAATAATCATTCATTAAATAGAACGTGCAGAAGGGGATGAGGCAAATAAAATCTCTGCTATAAAATGGAACTGCATCAAACTACTTTTTGCCGAATTCTAGCTTCCAAACAACCCAGTCGGGCCGTCCAAGTTTGCCCTTTTTTTGATCGGAGGAATTCTCCCTGAGCGTATGCGTACCATGGGGGACTGGTCGACTCATATTTCACTTTATCACCTCCACTAATATTGCATTATCAAATCAGGATGCAGATGAAACGAAGAAATTTGATCAAGCACCAGCATCCGATTCAATTACGGCTTTAAATGCGAGGCTCAAATATGAATCAAAGTGGGTAGTACTTTACTTTAAATGACACTGAGTGGCACGCTTGAAAAGTAAGATGGAAGCGTCGAGGAAGGTATCGTCCGTTTATAGCCAGAAGGGCGTTTACTTGGTTGGTTGTTGTTTTGAATATTACCAAAAAATTCATGCACATAGGTAAACAAATGTACACATCAATTATTACAAATTTCAGCTGGATCGCCCTGTTCTTTCTAGCAGTCCAGAGGCATTCTGTGTTTAGTTCTGTGTTTAACTCTGTGTTTTTATATGAATTAGTGCCTTTCTGGCTCTAAATGGTGGATATAACATCTATCATGGATACAAAGCTGTATTTGAAATGCATTTACGGTAGAAGGACATTATTGGTATCTTGAACTTTTAATTTGATAGATTCTGTGGCTACTCATTATTAACATAACTTGATTACAACAACTTTTTTAGAAATCAACCTTGGGCAATTTTAGTGGGTTGCCTTGTTTGTGACCTATTGAAATGTGCAAAAATAAAGTGATGTATTATGTTATCGGGACATGATTTCTAGAGGTAATTCAATAGTATATTTGTATTGAAAATACGCTCGAGTTGATTTATCGAAAGTCTTTGCGATCGTATTACGGTATGTCTGTAATTGGAATGTAAATTGATTGGTATGGGAAATGCAATCTGAAGAGGCTGAAAATGGAGCATCGGAATAGGAGATCTTGGGTTATACTTATTCAAGATAAACCTTCTCTTTAAAGGTCTTTGAACTTTAATATCAAGATCGGCTACACTGCATACCAATATTATCACACTGGAATCGGGTATTAAATTCCTGTTACAAGAAAAAGGTGATATTTGAAATGTTAGGATTTTAGTTCTATACATTAATAATGTTGATTAATTGTGAAGGCAAAGGCAGGATATTTGATTATTATAAGTTATTGAGCTGGTAAACTAAAATACAATTGGCATGAAGCTAAAGGTAAGGATGTTTGATACAGAAACCAAACATTGAAGAAAAGAATATCAAAAAAGGTAGAGAAAAGGAGGGAAGGAGAGAGAAAGTAAGGATAGGGGATTAAAGGAGAGAGGTAGATACTAGATACATGTAGTTTCAAATATTGGGGTATTTAAAGATTGACCAAGAGAGAATAGATGAAAGGAGATAGAGATAGAAAGAAAAAAAGAGAGGAAGATCACGAAAGAAAGAAAATGTTCATGAATTTGTATGAAAGAGGAAGAAGAAGAAAAAAAAGAAGAAGAAAGAATGAGAAAGAAGAGAATTTGAGAGAAAGGAGCTACAGTAGAAGATTAGATGACGAACAAGATAAAAAGCAATTGTGCAAGAATTACCAACAGAATAACAAGAGCTCTGTGCATTCGAATCCCCAACGGCATAAACATTGTTGACATGAATGTGCTAGAATTGACACAGTTTGACTAATATTATTCCTGACAAGACAGAGAAAAACATCTCTTGTTTCACCTTTTCTCTCGTATTCATTGCCAACATTGTTTTCAACCTGGGAATTCCATAGAAACGGAGGCTTCGTCATCCTCGATCAACGCTCATTTTCAAAGAAACGCATCGGGATGGTCATTTACCTTGCATAATCTTGACACGGTTGAATTTTTTTTACAGAGGAAGCAAGAGGAAGCAAGAAAAAGATGTTGATCAGAGGGAGATGTTTTTCTAAAGAGCCGTGTTCTGTCTTGGGGAGCCACGTCAAGTCTGACAACCCTACTCGCGGGCCTCGAGGAATACTCGATTATAATTGATGCACAGTGAAACTTGTGTGCAAAGACCACTCAAGAGGAGGGAGACAAGAAGTGTCTTTGTAGACAGGTGGTCCTTATGTCCAGGTTTATTTAATACACTTTTCAATGTAAAACTCTATTCATGGGAAACGCGGCATCGACAGAGAGGTTGTCTTTAAGTCACAATTAGTTGGATAATGAACTTGACAAGTCTCGTTCATTATCCAATCGTGACTTAACCTGGGTACAGTGGATATTCACCAAGGCACTCGCAAACATGATTTTTTTTTGTTGTATATATTTACATACATGCGTAGGTGTCCTTCAGGCATTAACCCATTGTCGACGGGAACCGGGTGACTCCTGTATTAAGTCTATGGGAATGAGAGAATTTAGGAGTCTGCGGGTTCAGTGGATGATATCATCTGTTTGGAGCCAGAAAGACGTTATACTCTGTGCAACATGATATGAGTTTACGCCCTTCTGGCTGTTGATGTTGTAAATAATTTACAAAAAAACCTTTTAGATTTCTTTTCCTTTGTTGTTGTTGTTTTGTCAACATGAGTGTGAGATGGAAAGCTTCTGTATGTCATTGTTCAAAGCATTCTTTGTTTTTCGTAGCCCCTGTTATCTGTTTACATGTGCAGACAATTTCTGAGAAAGCATGGGACCCCCTAATACCCACAGATCTCTTAAAATGGAGAAGTCCCACTTTGTGCATTTTTGAATAATCACTGCCAAAGCGATGGTGGCGCTTCGTGAATACTTGCATTTTGCCCACTTGAAGAAAAAAAATGCCACCTGTGTTCACAGAATGTAACATAGTTGCGTGTATGAATTATGATTACCGTATTCCCGATGTTCATGCTGCAGGGCCGTATAGGCCGCACCCCCAAATTTTGACATTTGGTAGACAGGAAAAAAGGGGGAAAAGGTGCTACGCGGCCCGAATGATACCCAAGTAACTTCATGACCACGTTTCCAGAAATCTTCTCTATAGATTTTACAGTTTTGAAATATGACTTTTATCTGCCCAACGCGCAGATAGTATCTCCTTTTACTGGCTTATCCTGAAGAAAAGTTTAGTGCCATTATAATTTTTTTCCTTCTTGCACACCCCCTGTTATTGTGGGTTTTGCAGTGTTTGAGCAGGATTCATTTCTTTCATCAAATAGCCATGAGCATGGAAAGAACTTTCAACTTCCAAATCAAATTATGTAAGTGTGTGTGAATGATGCATCGTTCCTCTGGTGAGAGCTAAAAAAATTGAACGTGAGAGGGTGGATTTGCGCCTATGTTGTGCTCAAGGTTTAAGTAGCATTTGCACCTACGTGCTAAAACCATGTTTTCATTTTAAGAAGGTTTATGCAAATTAGAGTTCATGTTTAGACTTACATATATTCCATTTTTTGAAGAAGGAAATATCCATGATATACAGTATACACAATGCCGATGATAATGATGCCGAGGATGATGATGATGCCGATGATGATGATGATGCCGTTGATGATGATGATGCCGATGATGATGATGATGCCGTTGATGATGATGATGCCGTTGATGATGATGAGATTGCTGGTGATGGTGGTGGTAGTGATCAAGATGATGATATTGGTGATGATAATGACTGTGATGATGATGACGACGGCGGCGACAGCAATGATGATGTTGATGGCTTGATGCCAGCATTACCGGTACCTTTAACTATCATTATTTTCCTCACCCGCTTCACTTTGTATAATTTTTGAGATGTTTTGGTATGGTTAGCTTGTCTCATGTAGATAAAATTCTGTATCATAGGGTTGTAAAATTACATTTTCCTATTGTAATGCATTGTACATGCATCACGGGAGTATATATTAAAATGAATTACATTGATAATTAAACAAAAATATTCAAACAACCCATTTTTAAAATGAATACTAATTAAAGTTATATAATAAAGTAGATGATTTGGTATAGAAGCAAAGACCCATATTTCAACAAGCCATTTTTTTAAAGAATCTCTGAATATGATTGATCATCTGGAATACAAATATGAGTAAACTGGAGGCACGTATTTTCTGATTATTTTTGTCAGGAGACCTATTTCAATACCAAATCAACTTGGCATTTCACAATATGAATTCAAGATGGTGTGTAAATGTCACATGCCTCGAGGCACATTTCTTCCTGCCTTCGTAAACCTACGATGCATTTGTCTTTTTGTGTCTCCCCCCCCCCCCCCCNCCGCCCGGGCCCCGACCGTCGAGCTGAAACCCGGTTTTTGGTTTTCGGGTTTCGGGTTTTTCAAAATTAAATTTCACACTGATATTTTGAAATATAGAACTAAAAATATGCAATTCACAAACTTGTATTTCAATATAATCAAATAAATATGCTTTAAAAATAAATATATATTGTTTGACTTGACGGTAGGTGTTTTTATCGCTCTAAAATTGAGGCTGCAAGAAAGGAATCACTCTTCGTGGTACCGATCGAGTGCGTTCAGAAATGGAAGTGGAAATAGATCGATGACCCACTGAAGGCAGAGCAAAAAAGTGCCACACACAAGACTAAAATGTAGATCAGACTATTGCAATTAAATCGTAATACTAAAGGCATTAATTTAATTGTCAAAATATATCCACAACATAATGGTTTACCCTTGATAGTCTGATGAAGGAAGATAATTTAAAGCTCTTGAAATAACATCGAAGTGCCTTTCGTTCGTTCTAAAATGCGTGTATAACGGCAAGCTGAAGTTACGAGTCAAGCTTGATATGCGTGCTTACATCCATACACCGTCATCCGAGCTGATCGGAACAATAGCATTAAACCAATTTTAAAAAAATCAATTAAGACTTTCAGGGACTCCAATTCAACAAAATTACCGTAAATTAATAAATTGCTTTGACAAATAATACTCTAGCTATTCATAATATCTTACAGAAATAATGATATTTTCATGAACTACGTACTCGATATCGAGTTAAGCTAGCCATCATTTTGAAATGAGACGTAATTGCCATGCAGCGCGCGCGCAATAGACTATAGATGGCAGCATGCGGTAGAGAGGGAAATATGACGTGATCTAAGGCCCGCGAATTTTTTCCTCTTTGCCGCCATCTACAGTCTACTGCCCAATACCAATAAACTTGAGATATTTTTATCTTTGAAACTATATATTTGAACAAAAAAAAAAACAAACAACCAAATTTAAGTAATCTTCAAATGTAGCAGGGCAAGTAAATTAAAACCTACAGTACATCTACTATATATTGATTTCAACTTTTGCAGCAGCAGGGATATATTGGACATGTCACCAATTAGCTGTTGACCTTTGTGTTTTAATACATACACATGTACATGTAACAACAATTTCAACAGTATCTGCAGTGCCCTATCTGGGATGGCAAATGCCATGTGAACTTTGTTAAACCTTTATTGGAAAACAACGTCGTACTGGAGAAGTTTAGGCAATAGCAGTATGTTCATCATTTCCTCTGTTTGGAGCCATAAGGGCTTTAATTCTGTGTTAAAGTCTATGAGGTAACATCCTTGTGGCGCCAAACATACGATTTACTCAGGAATATATGTCTATGTTTTTACCTTTAGAAGGAGACCTTGAATCTCTATTTATATGAGAAAAAAAGGAACTTTAAAGTTAAACTTCTTGATTATGTTATACAGTGTACATGTACATGCATGTAGAGGTGCTGTGGTCTAGTTGATATGAGTCCTTTGGCAAGGCATTAATCTACATTTGCCACCCTCCCACCCAGGTCTAGTAAATGGGTACCTGTTTGGAAGAAATTCCTTGGCTGCTTGAGCGATTTATTATGGTAGCTTGGATAAAGGCGAGGTAATTAGGGAAAAAGTAGGGAAAACGTTTCTAATGCTGATGAGGCTACACTGGGTGTTAAAACAAGGAATATTATTAATTGACATTTTGTTTCTTTGTCTTTATGTTTCTGACCATTCAGCCCACAACGTCCAGTGCAGTATACATCCTTGGGGAGTTTGTAAAGGAGAAGATAACAGCCGCCAGACCGCTGGTCAGACTCTTCCATCACTATGGTCAAATACTTCCCATCATCAGGGTACTGGCAGAACACGAAATTTCAACGACAACGTGAGTATCTTTTCTCTCTTCAAACGGTACAGTAAAGATTGCCAATGGCGTATCATTGTAAACTGTGCTTGGCAAGCACTGAGTATGCAGTGCAAGTGAAAAAGGCTAAAAAATAGAGCTCTGTGTATACATGTAGCTAAAACAAAAAACCGATGCTTGCATTAAGAGCGGAGCGGAGCTGTACGTTGCGTCTTCTGCTTGAAGATTTCCAAGGAGGTGCAGTTGATGACAGTAGGTAGTAAGAAATTCCACAGCCAATCTGTATCTTGTGCATAGTTTCCATGACATGTTGAGTCCAACTTACCATTGAATGGTTTTTAAGGACAGTAATGAAAAGGTCCTTTCAGAGTTCAATATAGGCCTGTTTTTATCAGATCAAATTTGCATAATAACCCGCTATTTTCAGACTCTGGATATTTTCTGAAAGCCCACGTCTTCACAGGACTGCTACGCTCATCACAAACTAGCTCGGACGGGCGCAATTTAGCCCACTATTTCCCGAATAGCGGGCTAGTTTGGAACCAAGACCAAGATTTATCAGGATATTTTCTCGACCAAATAGCTCGCTAATTGCAACTGCGGGCTGTTGAAGACACAAATTAGCTTGCTAATTTGAGATCGGGCTAGTTAAAATAGCTGGTTATTTTGCAACATCCGTCTGATGAAAAGACAGGCCTAATGTAATTTATTTTCCCCATCATGAAAACCACAGGTTCCGCTGTTGATCATAGATATGATCATATAGACTTCCATGGAAGAGTATTTCCATTACATACATGAATAGTAATAATCCTGGAACATCATGTGGTTACAAGATTAGACCGATTGAGGTGAGCATCACTTGAAATCCTGCGGAATATTGCTTGAGTGCATCGAAAAGAACCCATGGACTGTTTGTGTGGTGCATTACTATGGATTTTGATCATCATGCTACATTCGATGTTGATTCTTCTGGGATTCGACATTGGAGCAGTGATTTTTTGCATGGTGTGATCTGGTTTTCATGGTCTCTATAACGCAAAGTAGTTATGGAGGTTTTGATTTACCGGTACTTGTTTGTGCTTTATAAATCTGTATATATCATTTGCTCGGAGCCAGAAGGTCGTTGTCTTTGTATTTGTGTTATAAAACGACACTGTGGTCCCGTACATCACACAGCACATTAATTACATTAAAAATTAATTAAAAAATTGGTCAGAACTAAAACTTTCCACAAATGAACTAGCCTATAATAGCCACAGACTCATACCAAAAGATAGCCATTTAAATAATTTCATCTATTGTTTTTTCTTGTTTAAAGTCTCTGAATGTCCCGTAAGTCACAATCCAAATAGCTTGGACCTGCTCTTTTAATAAATATTTTAATTTTGGCCATGGCGGTCGTTTTGAGACAGTTCAGAGCTGGTTTTGTAAACAAGACCTAACTAATCAAATTATTATTTATATAGAATGGTTTACTGATAAGGAAGCATTTGCAGCCAGATGGCCGAATCGCAGATGCTTTTACGATCATAATAGATAAAATGGATACATGAATTAATAATAATAGATAACTATCAGTGAAAATGCAACATTTTTGACAAATGACTCAATCCAGGGCATCAATAAGGGTTTATCATGATAACTATCAGGATATCACGTAGTAGATCCTTACAGAGAGCTTTGGAGGAGGATAACGTGAAGCAACTTTCATCGTGCAAAGATGAAAACCATCTTGTAGAATCACTTTGCAAATATAAAGCAATATCTTTATAATCATGGCCGTAGTTTTGTTCAATGGTCAAAATAAAAATAGAAGCTTAGAAGAGAGCCTTGGAGGAGAACAACATAAAGCGACCTTCATCCTGCAAAGATCAATACTGCCCATAATCACTTCATTTATTGAGGGATGTATTGTTTGGATGTCATGAGAAGACGTGCGTTATAAAGTTATAGGGATACCAAGCAATTTGCCTATTCAAGGGTCGTTAAGTTCGGTCTGTAGACTGACGTCAGTACGGTGTAATATGTTGAGGATAGAGGGAAAGAGAGGGAGAGAAAAGGAATTAAAGGGAAGAAGGATAAAGGTAAACAAATATAAGGCTGAAATGGATGAGAGATGAAGATGAAAGACAATAAAGAGAGAGAGTAAGAGGCACACGAAAGAAATATAGCAGCGGGGAAAAAAATCGTAAATTGTTCTTTACAAAGAGAAACGTACATCTGTATATCAAACTAACAAATGTGGATGAAAATTACCAAATTGCAACTAAAAATTGGCAATTCATACATGAAAATAGTGATTATAAATTTTCAACCTTGTTGCAAATTTAGAGGTTTTAGTGATTATATTTACAATTAATGGTTCTAAATCAGGAGTGGCATAAAAATGTATTGCATTAGAAATGGACTCCAAATTTTCGTGATTTTTGCTCTTTCAACCAAAAATGCAGTAAAGTGCTCTGTGTTGAAACTGAAAAGACGGTTAGAAAGGAAGGAGAGATGTCGAATCAATACCGAAACGGAGCTTACTTATGCAACTTACTTATCACCGTGGTAATGCAATCAGGGCGTGGGCGGCCATCAGATAGGTGGTGGAGACTTCATTTGTTTGAGGGTTACCGCGTCTCTTTGTCTCTTCGTGGATGGTGGAATATTTATTCCCCCACATCTGTATTCCCTTCCTGCCGAGCTCTTCTCC
>BEXV01000928.1:131808-143189 GCA_003118195.1 Hemicentrotus pulcherrimus
TTTTTTTTTAGTTTGTTATATTCGTTTTGAAGCATAATGTGTGATAATTTTCCTTTGAGTGTATTTGGATAATGGTTTAGAATTGATTTTGTCTGCTTTTTTTCAACGATGTTGTGCATTTGTAAGGTATTTTTAAAAGACAATATTATATTTTCAGTGAACACCAACATCATAATGCGCGTGTGGGACTAGCTTGTTTAAAAATTGAGTTTGTACATTGCCATTGGCTCAGATCTAATTCTAACCTAAAGGCTTAAGAAGTTAACTGCTAAATAGTCTAATATGAGATTTGAAATTGAACTAAAAACAACAATTATCGGCAAGGTTTTGTTGCCCGTACGGAGCTAAACTGTAAACAACAATTATCGGCAAGCAAGGTTTACTTTTGTTGCCCCTAGACTCTACGGAGATCTAAAAACAATAATTATCAGCAAGGTTTTGTTGCCCCTACGGGGCTCTAAAAACAATAATTATTGGTAAGGTTTTGTTGCCCTGACGGAGCTCTAAAAACGATCAATATCGGCAAGGTCTTGTTGCCCCGACGGAGCTCTAAAATTAAAAACAATAATTAGATCTAGATCTAGGTCTAGGTCTAGATCTATCGGCAAGGACTTTTTGTTGCCCATATGGAGCTCTAAAAACAATTATCGACAAGGTTTTGTTTGCCCCTACGGAGCTCTAAAAACAATAATTATTGGCAAGGTTTTGTTGACCCTACGGAGATCTAAAAATGTAATGACTCAAGTTTGTCGAAAACCACTAAAAAGTAGCATTTTGAGGACTCAAAATATCCTGTACTTGTATTTAAGGTGCACCCCCGACTTTTGGTTTTTGCCGACGGAAAAAAAGTGCGCCTTACACACGGAGATTTACGGTAGCAAAAAATGGCGACCAAAGACACGTTCAGTGTATGTGGTTTCAACGATGTCGTTCTCTACACACTCATGTCACTCACATAAAATTTGCATGTAGCTTTACACACACTTCAACCTACACATACCTACATATCCTTTACAAAAACTTCTGACGAATTTATCAAAAATATGACTTACCGAAACAAAGAACCACCATACGATTTTGCTGAAAGTACCTAGAAATATCGATGGCAAAAAAAATTGTTCTAAAATCGAAGTCGGGATGGAAATATAATGAGTTTGATATCAACGTAATTGAGAAGTCGCTGGCAGAAATAATCGCACTCAAAGAGTTAACATTGTGGGAAAATGTGCAAATGAAATGAGTAAACTCCCAATCAACTACGAGCATTGTGACGCTAGCACTTTATGAATGAAAGATGAGGTCAGTCGGGCTTGAGCGAACAGAAGAGCGCATTGCGCATGCGCGAGTTTTGGGTGTAATTCTTCTTTGTGTGATACACAGCAATCGGTCAAGAATTTAACCAGATATCTGTAAAATTTAATACTGAACTAAAGTGAACAATGAAAAATACAACATTTGTCTACCGGTCTGTCATGATTGGAAAGTCAATAGATTGTAAAATATTTTATCAAATTGCACTATTAAAACTTGACTAGGTAATAATCGGTAGGGGCGCTGGTCTCTTGAATCGTCCGCATAAACATCTTCGTAAACACTGACAGACACGTCCTTAAAAAATAAAGATTGTCCGAGACGATTCTTAGTTCTGATCCGCGCGTTGGCGATGCGAAAAAAGGATTCCGCCATGATGCTCCTTGATGCATTACACACTAACTTTGCACAGAGACTTTTACGTTATTAACAATAAATCCTTGGGAAGACAGACAACCCATAAAAGTAGACGGTGAACTGGGAGTATTTTCTTAAGCGGAATCCGTTTTTTGCATTCTGAAACCCTGCATTCGCAGATTTGTCTACGTTTACGAGGATATCCTTGTTTATTTGGATTATCCTCAATCTCGCCCCTACTGATAATACCGTACTAATATAGCCTCTACCCGTTTTTTCCTATTTCAGAGCAGACTTTAAACTTGAACAAGGTCAAGGATGAACTTGTTTTGAGGCTGAGGCTGAGCATCTACAGTGTAGTAGTACTAGTAGTAGTACATCATCTGAGCAATACAAAATGGCTTCCAGGTCATGTCAAAGCATAACCCCTCAAAGGTCCATGGTGAAATCCCCTTCCAAGAAGGAAAAGGAGAGTGCAAAACGACTGAGAGATGCTGTCAAATTCTTCACTGATCGTAAGTATCCAAGGAAAGGAAACCATTGATTTTATATATGTTATTTCATAGCCATTAGTAATGTGTAGTTTATAATATTGTCTGTTCTGAGCCACAAGAGGAACACACTCCAATGGAAGAAGAAGACGAAGAAGAAAAACAAGAAAGAAGAAAGAAGAAAGAAGAAAGAAGGAAGAAGAAGAAAGAGGAAGAGGAAGAGGGAGAGGGAAAGGGAGAAGAAGAAGAAGAAGATGGGCATTAAATCATGAAGAAGAAGAAGAAGGGCATTAAATCATGAAGAAGAAGAAGAAGAAGGGCATTAAATCATGATCAGACAATGTCATTACATTCCATAATAAGGATAATGTATTGTATCTCATACAGCTAATCTCAAAGGATCTTTTACTTTGACCGTAATAAAAGTATTGTAACTTCAAATTGTTTTAAAATTCATGAGCATCAGGGAGAATTTCTAAAAGTTTTAAAGAGATTATTAAAACAAATTCTTGTTTTTGTCATAATGGATAGCCAAATGGGTGGGAAAAAACAGACTGTTGTTTGAATCTTACTTTTATAAACTCCTGAGATTACAAATTCATTTTACGGAAACCGTCGGTTTAACCTGCAAATCTCTTATCCGTCTATCTCATGTTCTCCTCTGATAGCGACAAGTGATACCAGAGTTAGGGCCAACATCAAGCTCAGTAATGCCCTGGATACCATCACACAAGAAGCTCAGAGAAATGGTTTGAGCGAGGTGGTCATTCTAACTCTGGTTGATATAGCAGCATCAGCAAAATTCGGTAAGTTTATGTTATGAGTCTGCGCACAGGCAGGTTAATGCCGTTTTGTTCCACAGTTGGAAAACCTAGCAAGACGGATGTTGGATTCATGTTAATGAAAATTATGGAATCGTTAGTCATTTCTTCACTGACGGCACATTTTCTGATACACAGGTGGGCGTATTCTTCTCAGGAGGGCAAACAAAGTATTCATGAAGCACCTCACTCACTTTGGCAGTGACTCTAAAATGTACAAAGCAGAACGTCCTCTTAGTTACAAGATCTGTGGATATTTGGAAGGTCATTTATACCAAGCAAAGCTAAATTTAAACTGGTCTAGTTGCTGAAAATTGCTAATACCGTCCATTGTGTATACTCATATTTTCATTTGCAGCTGACTCCACTAGTACTCGTCTCATCAAGCATCTCCTTCCTTCGGATGGCATCCTGGAGGATGCGGCCGTACAGAGTATATCCTGGATGTGCACCAATAAGCCCTCTCATGAAATACAGGTAGGATGAGAACTTGAAACTCATTGAGACCGTGATATTTCAATTTGAACATTTTATATTTTAACGTGACACAGTGAGACATGGAGATGTGGGGTTGTCTAGTGGATAAGTCACCAGACTAGTGTCCACAGGGTATCGGGTTCAAATCCCTGTCATAGTATTAATGCCCTACATGTATATCCAGACAGTAAGCTACATACATGTACCGGTATGTCATTCTACATCCAGTTATTTAAGTGACTTGGTAGAAATAATTGCTTAATTTTGGTATAAAAAGTTGCTTACTATATTCCTTCTACTGTACTAACCCTCTGACATGCAAAAAATCCTGAACAAATTCTCAAACCATAAAAATATCTATGGTTTTCTTTGATGTACGACACCCTCTAACAGTGATTAATAGTAAATTCTCCCAACCCTTTTTGATTTTTTTTTTTTCCCAACCGTTTTTCCATGAAAAAAAGATATAAAACAGGCTATAACAAATCTGTTAACACTTAAATGTCTGGAATGGAATGTAGAGCCATTTTATTGCTTTGTGACGATTTACATTCACCTAAAATGTAATTAAATTGTAATAATATAGTTGGGAGAATTAAGGAATCGATCAGATCAGTTTTTTCCAATTTGTACCATGAATAATGGTCCGTTTTCACTCAAATTTTCAGATTATCTTTAATTGTACATCTAGCATTGAAGTCACCATCTTAGCACCACTATCTCTCATCTGAACAATGTTAAAGTACCTTTAAGTAAATGGATACATGCCTTTACCTGGTAGGGAGAAGTTTTTTTAACGCATATAGCACAGAAGCTGGGATAACAAGAGTGATATTTAGCACTTTATAACTTCAAGAGAAGGTGTTTTATAAACCAAACTCTTATTGCATTCTAGTTGATTGTAATCCAGGTAGTCATATCTTTACCTTTTTGAGAATATTCCTTTTTTGAATGAGTGATATTATGGAAGCATGACTGCATGTGCCTATAATTATCTAGATACCTAATTTATATGTTATTATCATGTAATCTCATTTCTTTATCATATTCTAATCTCTACAGGCATTGCTCCTGAAGTGGATCGTATTAACTTTTGACCTCTTGGATGGAACAGAAAAGCTACATTCGTTGTACGGCATGATCTTCTACTTCATTGAGAATGATACCTTAGTGAGTATATGTCAGTTTGTAGTGATAATTTTCTGCTCCCTGGGGTAGGTCAAGGTTTAAAAAAAATATATATATATGCCGGTACATAGGGGGATATCTTTAACCAATCAAGGATAATTTGTTTTTGTGGGCTAAATTGTTTGAATTCAAATGGGCAGCACATTTAGTTGCTACACTTTTCTAAGAAAAGATAATAATGTCTGGAAAGGAGGAGAAATTATGGCAGAATTTATAAAATGATGAATTTTAGTGGAAGACAGGGATATTGTCAAGTCTATCTTAATCCTTTCGCCCTGTAACACAAAAAAGATAAGTTAGCAATTGATTGCTATTGTGCAATTGACCATGATGTGCCATCAACCATACAATCAATTGACAAGATTTATGTTATGGGGCACAGGGATCTGTTTCATGAAACTGGTTATCAATAACAAATGCAAATTTCTATGACAAATTCAATGTAAGCCAATCAGATGCCAAGACTTCAGTAGCTTATAACAGTTACCGTATATTGATAACATGTTTTATGGAACAGGAGGGCCCTGGTATCATACAGTTCTTTCTGCTTATGCAGGTGATATTACAAAACTCTGAATCAACAGTCAATGAACTTATTTCCCAAAATGGAATTGTTTCCATGATAGGTTAGAAGGAGCCAGGCTTTCACACCATGAAATTAAATTAAAAATGCATTTGTTCATTTGTTCATTTGTTTCCTTTTTCAGTGCCCACATGCCTGCCATCTTCTCTATCTATTGACGAGAAAAGAAGACGTCATCGCTCACAGAGTGAGAAAACTCCTCAGCGTACAGAGGAGAGTGGTAAGTATCCCTTCTTTTAATAACCGGTATATTGAAAAGGGACTTTAGTCTTGGGAGTCCTGGTGAGAAATGACATATTACAGTCTCAAAAAATGTATGCTTAATGAGTAATATCTTTGTTACTTTTGACCTTAACTTTTCTCACTTCTTTTTTCCAGGGTTCACAGCCCCACGTCACAGGACTTCTTTCCATCTACAAGGTCTTTGCCCCTCACCTTGTCTCACTGTCCCTGCCATCGACACAGAGGGCGTACTTCAAGCTGACAGACCGCAACTGGGCGTCCGAGGTGCGCAAAGCAAGAGAGAGGATCCAGGAGGGAAGGCCAGCCAATACAAGTATGCAGAGGGACGCAGCTCATAGAACAATCACAGACATAGCCATGGTAGGTTGCCATCTTGGTTGTCATGGAAACAAATGGCCATGATAACAGGATGGTCCACAGACAGAGGTTCAAACCTGTTGAATTGCATCATTGCAGGAACTTGGAAGGAGTGTGAAACGATGTGGCGGTTGGGTCCAGGGAGTTCTGGGGTTCTCTATACACGTTTACTATGCTAGTGCTATGCAAGAATAGGCCCACACACAATATAAGCTTACTAACTTCTACATCAAATACTAAAAGATTTTCTAATAGTACGCGAAACGATTGCACGCTTTTTTATTTAAAAAACGTGGGATAGGCTCAGTTAATATATCACAGGTGACCGCATTTGACCAGACATATGAATAGGATCTAGGAGTGAGTTGTATAATATCCAATATGATGTCCTAATACCTTTGTTTTCATAATACGGACCTTCTTCAAAGATATGCTAACCCCAATTCAAATTTTTGTCACTGCACATTCTGAATCATGATGTAGAATCAACAGACTCTATGTTTCTCGATTAAACTTTATTTCAGGTGACAAAGAGAAGGAAGCTCAACCCTGTACCTGACCTGCGCTCTTCTTACACGACCCTTGACCCCAGGGCAGAGGTCATGACCAAAGTACCCCTTGAGCAGGTCAAGTCTTTTGAAGAGTTTCTCGACAACTTTGACCACCTGGAGGTGAGCCAAAAAGTCTTTTTCATCCCTAGGCCCCAAAATGCATACATCATTTTTTTCAATCATTTAGATCGCCACCTGACAGCCTTTGATCTTCATCTCCCCATTTCATAATGGTGTTTGTTCTTTTTAAAGGACCTGTCTAAACATCTTTCGGAGCAGTGTTTACATAACTTAATTCAAATCTTTGAGTCTGGTATTCTCAAACCAACTTAATGTCATATATAGGTTGTAGGTTTCTTATTATTTGCCCCTGCTTGATTTTTGAGCACCCCTAAGGGAAGAATTTTAGGATTTAAGTTTTCCACTATCTGCTCGGTAAATGTAGCTTTACTTGGGATGAATGAAAAAAGGCTGATTCACATCTGACATGGCAAATCACACTTACTTTTTCCATCCCATTTGCCATTAAAATACAAATAAAAACTGTCACGGTTTTCTGCGTCATCCATTGTATGTCAATAAGCCGCATGTGTTCACACAATAGAAATGAATTTAAATCCCATTAAATCGATATGACAAACGTCAAATGCTATTATCATTAACAATGGTCTTCTTGTTTAGTCTACTGCTTTAAAATAAAAAAAAATAGTTTTGAGGCAGTTATGGAAACTTACTTTATGCATGTATCTCTGACCTCTGAACTTTGACCCAGCTACCAAGCCAGGCTGCTGCCGTGCTGAGGTCACCTGTCTTACAGTATCTGGTCGCATGTAGGAGGGATCAGGCCACCACGCAGAGACTCAACTTCTGGCTCTCACAAACACTACAAACAGGTATTAAAATGACACTAGATCACAAAGGCATTTTTTAAAGACCCTCTCCAGTAAAGCTAAGGCGATGAGCTATGCTTAATTAGTGCAGAGTCATTGTCAATATGCGTACTCTACATTCGATGATGTCAACACGTTGATAGCTACAGTAGTTTTTTAGGTCGACAACTTCTGATTTCAAAGCTTTAGATTTCAAGTTTTTAGAGAGCTGTTACACCTTTGACAGACACTAAAATAGCATATAATTGGTATTACTGTAATCTGTGGCTTATAAGCTTCATGTTGATACACGTATATAATTCATCTATTCAAGTTTTATCTTCTGACAGGGTCTTTTAAAATATCAAATGTTTTACACAATCAGTATTGCTACACTTGTTCTGAATCAATTAGAAAGGTACTTTCAAATTATTATAGATTTTGTCTGTAAATACAACATCAATTTCATAAACTTTCAGAAATGCTGGGAAGCAGTTAAAGAATATATCTCTCCATGTTTTGTAAGAACTTGAAATATGTGTAGGTATAAATTGGCTGAAATTCTTCTCTGAATTCCATGATTCACAAGGTGATAGTAATGTTGAAAGCAAACGTCAAGAGATAATTTAAAGATAAAGTTGAGTTCTGGTCATGGGATTGCATTGTGAAAGAAACTGTGTGGAATCTATCGGAAAAGATTGATCAAATTAGGAATCTCTCAAGGCAAAATCACAGTCTATGTTGTATACTTTTCACACAGAATATTTACGAAAATGGCAGCTAGGCAATAACAACAAATTTGACCTGGTTGTTTCAGAGGTATTATTATTTGAAAAAAAAAAAAAAATTGTCAATTTTGGATCAACATGCCTGACAAGCGCATGCCACAGCACAAAATAAATTGGGCTGATGGGGCTAAAACTTAGATTTTTAGCTTCAGTCACCTCACATACTAACATTTGGGCCGTGAACAGGGGGGGGGGATGTGGAGTGTAGACTCTAAACAACAGTTTTTTTTCACATGGAATGACTCTAAGGTATTAATTTTGGTGAATTCACCTTTTTTTTCTTTTTCCATAGAGCTCATGGATTCAGGAAGCTGTAATGGGAGAACAGAGCAACTGCTCCAGCTGCTGATCAACTTCATGGATTTTATTCAGGTATGATCATAGTATAATTTATATCCACAAAAAAAGAAGACAATATCAAATATTCTATATAAAGTGATAGAAGCCAACAGGGCCCCATTTCACAAATCTTGTCATCATTGACAAATGAATTGTTTTGTTATAAGCTACTGAAATCCTTGCTTCTGATGGGTTATCAGCAGATTCCTCATTGATTTTTGTCATTTGACATGGAAAAGAGGCTTTCTGACACTGGTCTCAGGAGGCTGCATTACTAGAATGACTGTTAGAACACTGAACAGCCTCTGATGAGCAAAAGTTATATGAACTGAAAGTACAAATTGCTTTGAAAGAAAGATTTTTGAAGTTGCCACCACTCACAACTGATTATCAATTTTGAATGTTTTTGAATTTGCAGTACAATTTCTTCAAATGGTGTGTTTTATTTGTCGTTGCTTAGGAGAGCGTCCCAGTTTGTGAGCAGTTCTTGACGAGGTATCTATTGACATGGAACGGTCACGATTACAGGCCGTACATTCTCAAGATGATCAGCCGATTTAGGATATATCCTTTCCATGGTAAGATACTTTTTCCATCGAAGTAAGAATATGAAATCATATCACAATAATTTGAGCAAAGTGAAAGTAGATAGGAAGGGGTTGAAAGATCATTATAAGGAAAACAGAAGAGAAATTGACTTAGAAATATCCACAGACGAACAAGATAGAGAGCCATAACGAGGAGACCCGACCCCCCCCCCCCATAGCAGGGACCCACAGGATAATGATGCTATCTGAATGAGTCTTGGTAGTATTTATATATGTCTAATTATCTTAATATTTTGATGAAAGAAGATAAATGTACATTGGTTAATTTGTTTAAGCTTTTAATACAACTTTTCAATACTAAGAAGTGTCCACTGCTTCCTTTTCTCAAAATTCTTCAAAATCCCAAGTATCATTTCCGATCTATCTTACCCAGAAGATAGATCGGAAATGATACTTGGGATTTTGAATAAAGGCTTCTAAAATCCATTTTTTTCAAGAATTGGACATTGTGATCTTTAAGCCTAGGAGAATGAGAGAATTTATTGGTCAATCGGTTAACTAGATCACATATTTTACGCCAATTCACCATTTTTGAAAGAATGATGTAAACCTTCCTCATATGCGTGTCCTTCTGTTCTTGAACTTTAGTCCTTAACGACCTGGTCCTGGAACCGCTCCGGACGCTGTTCTTCAGTTCTTCGGTCTACTTCAAGTGCCAGGTCCTTCACACGCTGACGGAGCTTCTGCGGAACTACGTAACCCACGAGATTAGCAGGTATCGTGAGACCGCACAGAGGCAGAAGGTGGAGGAGACGGAGAAGGTCTTGATGGACGAGGATGATGATATGGAGGCACGTCCTCTTCATTCAAGGTACATATAAAGTTGCAGTCACATTTGCTGGAAGATCCAGACCTTAAAATTCAAGATCTTTAACCTCAAGATGATTTGTACCAGTATTGTGATCTCCGAAGTCCTGAAAACATGTTCCATTACATCAGGGAGGTAGGGATACATATAGGTAACATTTTTCTGTGTAAAATGATGTAAGTGAAATGTCCCACTAAAAAATGGGGGAGGGCAGAGGGATAATATCCTTTGTGAAATGTACCTCAATCTTAATATTTCTCAGATTCAACCACTTTGCTGAGCATATTTAGCAAAACCTAGAAAGAAGTCTTATTAACCTGTGGATATTGGTTAAAGATTAGGGTCCAGAAGATGGGGTAGTTTCTGATTAAGGAGGATGATATTGCAGCACAGCACCTTAATCCAAGGCACTTAATATTTTGACAACTCCTCTGTATCCCCTGGATTAAAAACTCTTCCATTCCCCCCAGCGAACCCCTATAATAATAATGATAATTGGATTTTCCTAAGGATACAAGGCGCTGTCTCTTAGACTATCAACAATTTAAGAGGAGTTGTACAAGTAAGTTTTTTATTTTTTTTAAAAAGAAATCTATTGAAGTACTGTTTCTTAAGAATAATAATTAAATTAACTATAACAAAACAACAGCAACAACAACAGCAACCGTAACAACAACAGAGACAACAACAACAACAACAGAGACAAGAACAACAACAGAGACAACAACAATACTGGTGATATATCTTTTCTCTTTGTGCAGTTCGTCAGTATTCTCTGTTCGGGTGGCATACTTTGACCCGATGAACACGGTCAAGAAGCTGGTGGAGTTTATGGATGGACTGTGCTCCATCGCTCTTCAACTTCATCAGCATCATTCCCTCCTCTTGCATCACACGCTCACCTTCTTTGAACTGGTGAGTAATTACTTTCAACCTATGTTCGTATAACATTTGTCGATTTTTCATCGGCTTTCAACACAATTAAGCCCCACCTCTTGATGAATAAGCTCACCGCTATGAATGTAAAACCCTCTCTAATACTCTGGTTTCAGGATTTTCTAACGGGCAGAATTCAAAAGGTAAAACTGCATAATGTTTTCTCTGATTACGTTACTACGAATACAGGTTCCCCCCAGGGTTGCGTGCTGTCAGCACCATTATTTATCATGTATACAAACGATTGTATCTCGTCAAACGACAATGTCTCAATTGTCAAATATGCTGATGACACAGCTATCATTGGCATGATCCATGGCAACGATGAACGCCAATATCGGGAGGAGTTACTCTTGTTTGAGAATTGGTGTGAAGCAAATTTCTTGGTACTAAACATAGCTAAAATGAAAGAGATGACTTTCGATTTTCGTACAAACAAAGGTCAAGCAAATCCAATTATGCTTAAAGGAACGGATATACAGAGTGTCAAGAGTTTTAAGTACCTTGGTACAATAATTGACAATGAACTATCATGGAAAGATCAATGCCAATCTCTGTATGCAAAGGCTCAACAACGAATGTACTTTCTACGAAAACTGAATTCGTTCCATGTTGACAGAACCATTCTGATGTTATTCTACAAGTCAGTAATAG
>BEXV01000929.1:117761-128134 GCA_003118195.1 Hemicentrotus pulcherrimus
CATCTGCAAGGTTCTGGAATCATCAAAATGATAAGAAATTTGGCCCATTCTTCGTAAAGTTACAAGCACTATACACAGAAAGATGTGTATGGGACTACCCTGTATCTCTCACAGACCATGAGAGAAACCAATTTTCCAAATATATGAATTAGTAGGCGGTTTCCCCTGCAAATTTGTTATCATCATGTATTAGTCAAAACATATTCTTTCACATGATTGGTAATGAGCGCTTCCATTTCATTTTTTGAAATTGGGGCGTTTCCAATACTGGTCTTTACCTTTAAAATGCTCTTAAATATTCAAAATATGGCAAGAAATCACTTAAGTTTAGATTTTAAAAAATTGTGTAGTCCCATGTACCCATTACTTGATGCAGTACACATGACTTTCATTAAGATGTAGTCAATATGGCGCTAGTGTACTTTCGTATCTATTTTTGGCCCGTAACTCCAGCGTGGAGATACGCTTCTAAAACATACCCCAAAATCAACTTAATTTTCATCAATTGTTCAAATATTAGTCATGATATAAAGTAGTTATATTTCTTACCCCTTTCGTGTCAATTTTCTTATCTTTTTTGGAGTATTTTTCCTAAAATGAAGACATTATAATATTCACTTTCTCACAGGTTTCACAGCAGACCGCTGCACAATTACAATACAATTGCATACCATACTAACGAATGGGGTGTAGGCGCGCAAGCATGCGTGAAGTTATCGATTGTATTAATCGACTTCACGCAAGCTCGCGCACCCGCACCCTGGCCCTTTGTCGGTACAGTACATTATGCAATTGTTTTGTAATTGTGTAGCGGTCTCCACGCCGGAGTTACGGGTCAAAAATGGATACAAAAGTACACTAGCGCCGTTGATATCTTCTCATTTTGGTGATTCCAAAACCTCTCAGAATACACCGATGCGGATGGTCTACGTAATCAACCTTTCCTTGTTGATTCCAGACAGTTTCAATTACAGTGATAATAATATCAATCTGGATTTATAGGCGCTTTACAGATATTATTTCCCCGGTCATCGGATTCATTCACACACAATGTGCACCATTTCCACTCCCTGGGGAGTATTCCTACCATATGGTCACAAAGAGGGCATAGTATAGGCAATCACTAACACAAACGCTTTCGTCATCCTACCGGGTACCCATTTTCCCTTGGGTATTGAGTAAGGCTGCGACGGGTAGTCGATTGCACGAGTACCCGCACGGTTGACAACTAAACGGGTACGATTTCTCTTACCCGAGCATTCGGCCGCCATTTTGTTTTTGGGGGGCCAGCGCTTCCCACCTTAATTAACCAACTCACCACTCAGAAACTGTGACCAAATGTCCAAATTTCTTTCTGTAATCTTTGGTTACAAAGTTTANCCAAAGATGGATTACAATCAAACTTGAATTTTAGAAATTGTTTCTGTTTTGGTTTGTAAAATTGCTCTATGGCGGAGGCATCATTTTCGACTGCACGCAGTCGAAGTTCCATCTAGTTTCTTTTTCATTTGTTCTTCCTGTATTCTAAACTCTCATTACTTGTTTCCCTTTTTTTTTTAAACAGGTCACTCGCTGCAAATCTGAGCGCAGCTAACTGCTTCAAAGCCAGTCACTTTGATGATAAAGAAAATTGGGACTTAGTTAAGAAGAGCAAAGTCATGTACTCAGCAGTAAGTACCAATCAAGACTTTTAGTTGTTTTCTTCCTCTCCCCTTTCCTTTCCTTGAAATCAAGAATGTTGAAATTAAGGTGAGATATTTGAAAGACATACTGTCTGCTATCTACATGTGCATTTGCATCAGAATTCACTTTCAGACGCCAAACTTGGTTGAAAGATTAGGGGTGACTCTTAAAATGTTCTTAGATATTCAAAATATGGCAAGAAATCACTTTAGTTTGGATTTTTAAAAATTGTGTAGTCCCATGTACCCATTACTTGACTTTCATTAAGATGTAGTCAATATGGCGTTAGTGTACTTTCATATCCATTTTTTTACCCGTAACTCAGGTGTGGAGATACCCTACTTAAACATACCCCAAAATCAACTTAATCTTCATCAATTGTTTCAATCTTAGACATGATATAAAGTCCTTATATTTCTGACCCCTTTTGTGTCAATTTTCTTATCTTTTTTTGAGTTTTTTTCCTAAAAACAAAGACATTATAATATTCACTTTCTCGCAGGTTTCACAATTACAATACAATTGCATACCGTACCGACGAAGGGGTTGCAGGCGCGCAAGCGTGCATGAAGTTATCGACTGTATTAATCGATTTCACAAAGCTCGCGCACCCGCACCCTGGCCCTTTGTCGGTACAGTACAGTATGCCATTGTATTGTAATTGTGCAGCAGTCTCCACACCAGAGTTACGGGTCAAAAATGGATACGAAAGTACACTAGCGCCGTCAATATCTTCTCATTTTGGTGATTCCAAAACCTCTCGGAATACACCGATTCGGATGGACTACGTAATCAACCTTTCCTCGTTGATTCCAGACAGTTTCAATTATAATAATAATGATATGGATTTATATAGGACTTGATACGGAATACCATCTCTAAGGCGCTTTACAAATATTATTATTCCGGTCATTGGATTCATTCACAAAACATGTGCACCATCTCCACTCCCTGGGGAGTATTCCTACCATATGGTCACAAAGACGGCATAGGCAATCACTAACACAAACGCTTTCGTCATCCTACTCGGTCCCCATTTCTCTCTTGGGTGTTGAGTGGCAAATGTAGTAAAATGGCATGAACTCACTCTATCTATAGATAAGATTTACAGGTGGATCTACTCTTCTTGTTCTCACCCTAGGGCTTCCATTTAACAGTAGCTCCTGATGCTATGTTACTAATGGCCAAGCATGCCAACGAAGAGAACAAGATTTACTGCACCAATCTCTCGGCGCCATTCCTCTGCGACTTCTTCAAGGAGCCCCAAATGAAGCTCATGCCTTATGTTGACTACCTCTTCGGCAATGAGACTGTGAGTGATATGTGTAATCCATTGGTATTTTAACTCCCTAAGACTCCCAAAATCATATCCATGACTTTTCGTTCGTACGGCGTTTAAAACAGTTTGTAATGGCATTTGTGGCCGAGGCTTTAGACTCCCAGAATTATATCCATGACTTTTCACTCTGATGTTCCTTATTAATCTATATTGCTGATTAATACCATGTTCATAGTTTTTTTAATAAGTATTAAAATGGGGGCCTCCAGGGGGTACACATCCTAAAGTGAACCTATCACCTGATAAAAAAATGATATGTATTAGAGCTGGAATGTCTAAAATCAACCTCAAAACACATTAGCTGGCATTCTATAGGTTAATGGTTAAGGAACGTGAAGAAAATAAAGGATAACAGTAGAGACAAAGTCATGCGGGCCTGTGTCTCTCAAGCTTTATTGACAGGACCCCAACGATTCATCGTTGAGGTGTAACTAATTGAATTGTTATCAGGACATTGTTTATGCTCATAGTTAATGGCTATAATTCAGTTCTGGTCAAGCCTTTATGGTTTAGAATATTTGCTTATATTGTATTTAAACTTTTCAAATGAAATAGAAGATATGTAGTCAAGATGAAGTTTACAAACGCTTATTACTGATTTACGACTGCAATACACATCTTACATGTGACACCTAATAATGTATCAGTAGAATGGCTCTTCATACACAAAGCTCTAACAATTTCACTAATTTGCTTTTATCATATGTCATACAAATGTCATACAAATGTTTTATACCTTTGTTCATCGCAGAGTGAACTTCTGTGAACTTTATTTTTCTAATTATCACATAGACACATGTAGTAGCAAAATAAGAATTGTTTAATGTTTCTTGATTTTATTTCTTTTATTTTTTGTAGGAAGCTGTAAGCTTTTCAAAGGCGCAAGACTTTGGGGTAAGTTTAAGTGATGATAATGATGATGATAAGATCAATTCATATAGCCCAGCTTCTACATAAATATACACTAGTACATTGTCACATCTGCACATGGTGGTGGTGGTGATGATGATATATTATTATTTCTATTGAAACCTGTGGAAATACATCAGCAAGTAGAGTAGATGAGAAATATGTTTTGAATATTTAAAAACAAATACAGTCAAACCTGTCTATAGCGACCGCCCTAGGGAAACAAAAAATGAGGTCTTTGTAGACAGGTGGTCACAGAAGCAGGTTTGACTGTAGCACATTAGGCAGAATAGCTGTGAGCTAATTTCAGTAAAACAGAAAGAGTGCGGACCACCATACAAGCAATTATGAGCCTTACAATGCTATTTAGAAAGAAAAAATATGAAAAAACTGTAGAACTGACAGTCCCAGGCTCCGTAGGCTTATATTTTCAATCTTGAAATAAAATATGCTGCCTCTCCTGTACATCCAAAAGGCTTGTGTATACATCACTACTGCACAGCCATCCACTATAGTTGGGACATAAATGATAATTTCCTCCGTTCAGGCAGCTGCGTTTATCTAAGACGTGCTCTCCCGGGATCTCTTGTACGATCTAGCACATAATGACCCTTGCTGCTTGCTCTGAAAGATATTGGGGCGCCTTCACTGATAACTACAGAAAACCCCCAAATCCTTGTTTCATACCCTAATATGCATTTCTCTCCAAACAATAAATCCTGCGAGGCACCCCCTCGTGGGTGGTCCCAGCCGTCTCCCAAAATAAAGAGCGGGTTTCAAGAGGTGGCAGCAAAAAAGTTCACAGCATCGAAAGCACCCAAAACCTTACGCTATTAATATGATGAAGATGATGATGATGATGGTCATTATTATTTCATTATTATTGCATCATCAGTATAATTGGAGCAATTCGTTGTCTATCTACCTATCATACATGTACATGTATATGTTTCTCTCTTTTTTATGAATTATTTATTTATTTATTGACTTACCTACTTATTCCCCACACAGACAGAAGATCTCCAAGAGATAGCCTTGAAAGCAGCAGCTCTTCCCAAAGAAAACAAGAAAAGAGAAAGGGTGGTTGTGTTCACCCAAGGCGATAAGCCCACCATTGTGGTCACAGGTGCGTTGTCCGTCCGTCTATTCGTCCCACTTTTCCAGGACTATTACTTAGCTTTTGACTTAACTTGGAAAATGTATGTATGGGGATGCAAGGATGACTGATTAGATGTTGGGTGCAAAAATCTCGAAGGTCACAGGGTCATAAAAGTGTTTAAAAATACCACAAAATATCTCTTTACTGTGATAACTTGAAAACTATGAAAGCAGTTGAACCAAACGTAGATGGAAGTATGTATGAGCATGCATGGGTGAACTGATTTACAGGTTTTTCTCCTCATATTTTGAACATCGTCTTATTTGGAGAGCAATCCTTTTTAGGGGACGTTACAACTATCTATACCAAAATGATGGATTTGTTTATCAGGAATAATCTGAACTTGACCTTGAAGGTATTGGGTAACATTGCCTCTGATTCTAAACAAAATCCTGGATTTAGCTCATGCTGAAATCATAATTATAAACCTTTAGGTCAGAAATTTCTCAACCACTTTCCCAATGGCTTTTTATAACACTACAGTTTATGTGGGGAAATGAGTATGGTAAAATCTGTCACTCAAAGGTTTTTTTACTTTTTTGAAGCATTTCATGATCATTTGAAAGCGAAATGTTTAAGGCCTTCAATATTACACCATACTACAGACACTGATAACACGTAGGGCCGTGCATCTCTGATTTGTAAAACTGGAAACATTGTTAAACAACGCCTTTAAATGAAAACAGTGAATATGTCATTATGACCTTTTTTTTCTCTCTGTGAAGGTGGTAAAGTGACGGTGTATGAGGTCAACCTCATCAAAGAAGAGGAGATTGTAGACACCAATGGAGCTGGTGATGCCTTTGTTGGAGGTAAGTACTGGTCGATGACCCCTGCCAGGTAAACCATCAAATCGGCCCCATTACAACCAATACGTACAAGCACAGTGAAAACTGTGACCACCTGTCTATAAAGACCACATTTCAGTTTTCATTGATTAATATTTGTCATTGAAGCATGTACTAAAGGAACCTGCACTTACAGACCACCTGCTTATAAACGACCGCAATTCTTGTCTCCTCTGAGTGGTCTTTATATACGGGTTTCATTTTACAGCTTTAACCAAAGGAGCCAGCTAATGCTCCACATGAAAAATGACTTTAATTTCGCTAATAAGGAATATTTTGCTATCATACTTTCAGTAGAGTTTTACTTTATGGCCCCTTTTACAAGTTTTAAGATTTTCACTGTACAAATCCCTGCAATGCACTTTGACATAGTGATGGGTTTCGTGAGGAATTTGACACCATTTAGGTGTTTACCCAATAATAGGTGTTCCATAGTGGATTCCCACAATCGACCAACAGGTTTAATATAATGCACTGTGCTATCTAGCAATTGCCCCATAAGGAGGAAATATCATCATAAAATTCCACTTTCCTGGGAGATTTTAAGGCAAGCTGGGGTAATTTTCTGGTGGGTCAGTTTCACTGCCTTGGAGACCTGTACACAAATTGATTTGTAGTTCAACCAACTCTGGCATCAACAAATTACTTGGCAATACACTTTGAAACAGGATATAGTGTGGCCTCTACAAGATGTGATAGCATAAAGAAATGATGCTTTCATTCAACAAAAAATGGTTTCTACGTTTTTACCTGCAATAACAGCTCTGTTGTGTATGAGAAATGATTGCAATGCCATATCTTTGTTCCATCTTCATAAGGTGTTTGTATCTGATCTCCAGAAAAGGTTCTATTATCAAAACATGAATGTACATTTTACCTTCTTTCTCCGAATCCTTCAGGTTTTCTGGCACAACTCGTACAGGGTCAAGATATAGCAAGCTGCGTCCAGTGTGGACACTTTGCAGCTAGGTACATCATTCAACGATCCGGTACAACGATGGAAAACAAAGCCAACTACAAGTAGACCGTCATCTAGTTTTCTTACTTGGCCACCTTCATTCATTAAACGTGTACTGTGCCATTGCAGCAAAAGTTGTGAGGTAGCTGTAGCGAAAGGTAGTGGCGTGTAAAACCGCAGCTAGATAACAAAACACTGCATCTAGTGGCTAGTCATTCCATCATGTGGTTAGGCTTATCTGACATACCAGGCGCCTGAGTAGAAAAGGCACATATTTCCTTCTACACACGCTGCATCCATTTTGTTTGTTACATGACTTATGTATTTGATGCCAAGAATTCTTAGAACAGGAGTTTTTTTAATCCTTACATTGACAACATTATGAGTACCATCAAAATGGGCCATTTTCCCCAAACTTTTTAAACAAAGCCTCTACCCATATATGTTGTTTTCAGAGACATTATACTTTATTAGAACAATGTAGTGTTAACAAACAAAAAACATTAAATCCATTTAGCCCTTCAAAAATGCCTGGTCTGAAAGGGTAAGCAATCAATCAACTAATGCAGGCATGCTTTAGGGGTGGTCATTCAGACACCGGCCAGTTTACCCTTTTTACAAATTAAACAAGATCAGGGAAAGACAAATATTGTTTAGCCAGATGCGTCAAAAAGTAGCGGTTTTATCCACCACGGCCTTTCATATAGCTACCTTACCTTACAATCATGTACATAAACCCTTCTTTAGCTCAAATTTGTAGTAGCTGATACATTTTTTTGTACCAACCACAATAACATTATTTTCCGAGAGATACATGTAGGTCATAATAACAATGAGGGTACAGAGGTGGAGTCATCTGTTTTCAATGTCTCCACGAGAATGAGAAAGCCTTGATTCAGAATCATCTGCCCCATTAAAATAAACGATCACTACTTGTTGTTATAATCTCACATAGAATTATGCATTCTCCAAAAACTATTCCTAAATTGTACATTTCGAAATGTGGGGGATCTACGTTGTGCATTTCTTCCTTCTATCGTAGATGCAGTAGCAAAATATGATTTTGTTTAATTTGCTTGTAATTGTAATAGGGATACAAAAACTTTGACAGTTTTGTAAAAAAAAATGTTAAAGCTCTAATTTAGGCTCTTCTTTCCAGAATGAGGGTATGAAATTTATATTTTCATAACTTTATTGATTCTCTGTACATTTACTTGTACAATTGTCACTGTACGTTTATCGATGCATCTGATGCTATGGCCCATACTCTTTTTGGGGAGTCTGTTAAGACTTTAAAACTACTCTGTGATCTTTTACAGTGAAGCACTGTGTATTGAGTAATTGTATTTCACCACTTCTACATAAAGTCCTCATTCGTCAGTGCTATTTTTATTTTAAATTAATGATTTCCAATTTTCATACCATGTCTGATGTCTTCTAAAAGATTTTGGGGAGAAAGTCATTCTTTCCTAATCTTATGTTATAAGCAGTTGGTACATGTATCGAAGTGAGAACATAAAGGTAATCCTTTATATAGTTTGTGCAGATGATACTCTAATAATATCCCCTTATTTCTTAGAAATTTCTCAGGTTCTGTTTACAATTACATACTAGACAATAAAAATAGCTATCCTTGTACTTGTATCCGTCCATGTGGGACAAATTTTATCAAGGAATCAGGATAAAAGGAAAAATGAAACGGACATGTCGTGGTGTATTTTTTCTTTATACCGGTAATTAACATACCGCTAACAAATTTTGGGGTCTTGTTTTTTGGTTTTGTTGTTGCTGTTTTAAATGAGGGATCTTAATATCGTCCGATAATCGCATGATAATGTGTGTTTGGTAATTTTTCTTGAATGATAATGAATGTCGGTGGAATAAATGTATTTTTGCGGAGGAAGGGGGAGAAGGTGGAAGTGATGGGGGTGGTGGTGATGATGGTATTGATGATGATGATGATTGTTATTGGCAGTGATGTGTTGATAATCACTAATGGAGATGATGATGATAGTGGTGGTAATGATGGTCAATGTTCTAATTGTGACGCGGAACTTGATTAGGATGATAAATGGTGATATGACAACAATGACAATTGTCATTAAAGGTAATACAAAGTCTTGGTATGGGGTCATAAATTTAGTTCAAATGAAAATATTGGAAGCATATGCGATCCTACAATATTCAGTGATCGCTGTCGCCGTTGAAATTGTAGATAATAAACTCTTTATGTTGTAAAGCTCCCTCTCAAGGTCAAGATATTAATTAAGCTATAAAACAATGTTTCTTGACTAAAATCAACCGATTTTTCTAGAAAGCAGAAGTGTTTTAGGGGCCAAATTTTCTAGTGCTTATTAATACATCCACAGGAGCATCCAAATATATCAAAATTGTAAAGAAATACTATCCACCCAATTTTCAAAATTTCCCAAAACCTGGTATTACCTTTAAATCATGATGGTGATGATGATGAATTGTGATAATTGCGATTATGATGTTGATAATGATGAATTTATGGAGATAAATGATTACCATGATTATGTGATATTGATGATCAAAGGCGAGTGTTTTGAATGAAGAAATGCTATGGTCGATGATAGTCCATCTTTAAATTTGCTCTGCATTTAATTAAATTACAATGAACTATTTAAGCCCCACTGTACTACTTGTAGCTACTTGGTCCCTCTATATAGAAAACAATGCCTAATCAGTGACCATTGGTCCCCCATGATCCTCTTTTTCTAATATTTATTTATTTATTCGGTTTAAAACATCAACACGTAAAGTTTAGGAAAAGTGTAAACAAAATTGAACCATAATATATAAACTTAGAAAAACGGGTTGTTTTTACGCACATGAAAATATGGTTGCAATACAATATTCAATGGCTGGCTACATAATAGCAAGAACAAAGCGAGAGATGACGAGGGAATAGAGACGGAGATAAATGACGAGGGAGAAAGAGAGTGGCGAGAGAGAAAGAGGGGGGCTGAAAAGGGGAGGGTAGAAAGAAGGAGGGAAGGGGAGATAAGAGGAGAAGTGAGGGAGAGAGAAGGAAGGAAGGGGATAGAGGAGAGAGAGAGAGAGAGAGAGGGGGGAGGAAAGGGAGAGAGGGGGAGGGAGGGAAATGGAAAGAGAGACGTATAATTGAGAGATGAGTTGATGAGATAGCCACCTGTCAGTGACCACCCTGGGTGGTCTAATCCCTCCTAGCCAAACTAGTACAGACGGCCAAGTACGTTTGATAAACATAAAGCAAAGTGTATAGAAACACTGCAATAATTAGTCGTGTGTTTTTCTTTTTTGTCAAGTGTTTGGCATCAAGGAAGATATCCTCCTTGTTGGCATCGATCCCCAGTCTAATTTTTCATTGCCACCAAAAAGTTGAAACTTGAGTGTGAATAGCTATTGGAACAAACAAAGCAGACTGGACGGGAATTAAAAGAGGTCAAAATGAATACCCCCCCCCCCCCCCCC
>BEXV01000929.1:136716-147757 GCA_003118195.1 Hemicentrotus pulcherrimus
GGGGGGGCGATGGGCTGGAATTAAAATCTTCTGGCTCTTGTTTACCAGACCCCTGAGCTTGATTCTAGACAAAGAACTGATGTAGTATTGCTGAGATGAATCGCTATTTACATGTATTAAACTGTGTACAAATTGAGTACAGAAATTTGAGAGTGATCTGTTTACACTTGACACCAGCAATGGCAGATTCTGCCAGATTTGCTGCTGTGCTGTCATTGTTGTACTGTCTGTAGTCACTAGAGGGCAGGCTCTGGGAATGATATGATGTGAAGATGATGTGTGTGTGTGTATTGATATGAACAAGTCTAGTATTCAGTATGTTGGAATATACTTAGTCCCAAGTTGGTTAAATGATTGGTTGATTGATCAATTGATTATCTATTTTGCAAGGGGTGGGGCTAGAAAATTGGTTGTGAAAATGATATGAAAAACAAAACAAAATCTACATGTACGACTTGTTGGATCGGGGTAATTACATGTAAATCACATTGCCCTCTTCTACAACTTAAAATTATATTGATATACATGTACATGTAAATAGAAAATCAAGAGGATTTGTTACCTTTGATCCGAATTCGTGATTTATTATACTCAACATCAATTCCTTGGAATTACCATATTCCAAATCGTATCATTTGCATATTCGTAACAGACTATGCTGTAGTTGACCTAGTCCAGAATCTGGCGAGTTCTTGTATATTTTACATGTATCTCTATTCCCTACACTTGCTGCAAGCCGCCAAAAATGGCATTATTAATTTCTTCTCCAGGCATCAGAATTTGAGGATCACGCCATCTTCAGTCGGCAGATTTTAGGCGCCCCCCCCCCATGTACTCCCAGGTGCCTGTTAGTTTCAAGCCCTGGTAGTGGAAAGGGGGTGATTCCCCTCAAATCTATAAACCTTCTCAAGTTTGGGCCTTGGCTATTTAGGGAGAGGGGGGGGGGTGATCTGGAATTAGATTTTTGGTGCCCCTTGGGTCATGGAAAGGGGTGATTCCCCTCAAATTAATAATCACTTCCCATTTCCATAACCAAGGCTTGACACAAACAGGCACCTTGGACGCATGGGGGCACCAACCAATCTAAGTCCAGACCCCCCCAAAAAAAGTAAATAAATAGGGCTTATGCATACAGATTGTAAAAAGTTCAATCTGGACCCCCTAATACAAGGTGTTGAGCACTTGATTGCAATATTATGTCCACACATTTTAATAGTATTGAAATTGCCCTAAATTGAATTTCTGAAAGTCTCCGCGATCGTGTTTATTAATGTAAGATGACAGTCATATATGTCATGATTGTTGTACTGAGTGTTTATTTTGGTTGTGGTGTGATCATTGTGGGTACCGGTAGGAAAAGTAGCTGGAGTGATGATTCGTGGAAAGGATGGCAGTACTACTATTAGGAGTTGCTCGTGGTTATCACGATGGTGAGGATAGTAGTATAGTTTTACAAATAGCACGAGTAAATGTCTTTGATGGTCATATTGGTGGTGGTTGTGGTGGTAGGGGTAGTATTAGGAGTTGCTCGTGGTTATCATGATGGTGATGATAGTAGTATAGTTTTTCAAACAGCACAAGTAGTTTTCGTTGATGGGCGTATTGGTGGTGGTTGTGCTAGGGGTGGTAGTACTAGTATTAGGAGTTGCTTGTGGTTATCACGATGGTGATGATAGTAGNGTGTTATGTCGGGCAAGTATAGGCTATCAAATGTTTATGTCAAAATGTAGGGCCCACACTATTGCACTACATGTACATGTACATTTGTATCAATTGTAGAATGTACATGTGCAAACAAATTATATTGTACCCGGGTAGTACTAGTATATCATTGATCCACTTTAGGAACAGTATCAGGGAGAGGGAGAGATGAGGGTAGGAGTTGAATTATGTGTGAAGACCAAACATCCATCAATAATGAAAGGTAGCCAGAAGCAGGAAGGCGTGATTGACACGCACTGAATTAATGAGCTCATCACGGGAGAGGGAAGGGCGTTGGTATCGCCAGACCAGTCATTTAATGCCCATTGTCAATAATTGATTTTCCTGTATTGTCTGTGAGAGTGTGTGTGAGTGATTTCCTTGCCTGCCAGCCAGGCAGCTATCCCCTGTGCAGTTTGCCCCAGATCTCTGGCCTTCTCCTCCTCCCCTGGCTGAACGCACCCAGGGGCCCAGTGTTTTCACACAGCCATGGCTGCGATCACCGATCAGCCGGTCTTTGGTGACAAAATCGGAAGTGCTCCCCAGAAACCACAGGCAAGCTGCACTCTGAGGTGTACTATTATTGGAGCGAATGTGAGGCCAGCGGTGTGCATGCCCCGTATATCGGTTGAGTGCATTTACAGTTTGTGTATGGGCATGTGGTGGTAGCAGTGACAGTTATACACGGCTTCCATTTACACAGCACACACACACAAACACACGGCACACACTCTCTCGGAGAGGGATATTTTCGCTGGCACATACAGGCAGTCAGTAAATGCAAACGTGACCTTTGTTTCACACATAGGGTCAGAGTACACAAACGTATTAACTGCTAACTGCTATGGATGCCGGGGAGCCTCGATGAATGCAAGTGTTACACGGCAACAGCAACTAACTGTGAGGTATTGTACACATATGAGTAATTTTCAACACGTTCATCATTTTTGACAAAGCTGATTATAATGTGCTGAGTGCATAGCTGCAGGCATTATTTTTTTCTTCTCTCTCTCCTGTCGGCTGCAAGAGTGGGATGATGCATATGTTGAATGTGTTTAGCGCGGCTCATAGCTCACATGTTTGTGTAATGTTCCCTGCTCTTCATGTTACAAATTCCGCACAGTTCAATATGTCATGTGTATAATGAGAGGAATGCCAGAACGGCATGTGTGTACTACTCATTGTGCGGCGGCGATAGCCTCGACGTGCTGGGGCTAATTACGAGTGTCTTTTATAGAGGCACGGTCTAAAGGCTGCACTAACTAGTATCTGTTCGTCCTGGGAGGCCTGTACTGCAGTTGATTCTAATATAGATAAATCATCACTGACCTTGTAGAGTACTTTACATGTGACTATTCCCTTGCTTTATTAACAACGCTGTCCAGTGAAGAATGTTTGCACTCACTGACCAGCTGTTTATTAGTGTGCTATGTCAATACTGTGTTCAGCTGTCAGATATACATCCGTAATGGTTTGAAATAAGCTAGTGTTCTTTATATTTGAACACTGTAATGCTGACTATATCATGAGCACATAATATAAATACCCATAATATGCATAATGTTGTGTGTCTCCAGGAAAGAATAATCCTCATAGCACCAAATTACCTTTTTGGGGGCTATGTTCAAATAAAGAATTGAAGGGGATAGAACTTTGTTGTTGTTATTGCATGTGGAAGAGAGCTACAATGTAAAATTTTCCTTTTTTGTCAAAATCCCAACTACAACATACATACATTGTACAGACTATGCAGTATGAGGCCTATAAATGTAGTGTCCAAGAAAGCCTCTGTTTCTACATGCTTTTTTGAATGTGCATAATTCTTTCAACCTTGCACTAAGTGATATGTAAATGTTGTATTGAAAAGGGGAAACAATGGGGTACTAGTAAAGGAGGCCTGGACACTGGAGGGTCAAACTTCTGTTAGTCCTTGTGCTAAAAAACAAGTAAAATTATGCAGCTTCAGATCCTCTCCATCCATGGGACTAATGTGAGATGTTTATCGTATTGATAATGGATTCATTAGTATCACATTTAGTGTGGAAAAGTTTTGGCCACCCCAAGTACAATGTACACATGGAGTGTGCCTTTTCCTACAAAACAATGTATGTGAACCATACATGTATGTGCACAGTATGTGCATTCATAGTCTGCATTGTTTCTTTGCATTCAGTCCTAAATGCCTACACTATTAAACAGTTACGTTTTGTTCCTGCGCACAGCTCTGTCTACCCTCTGTGCATCCTTGGTATCCAGCCTATTGTGTCCCTCCTCCGATCCAATCCAGCGGCCCACCAATGCTCCCCCCACACTCTCTCTAAACATTGCAGCCTTTTGTCTTGTTTAAACATGGCTGAGTTGCTACACCCCTGGCTCCATTGAAAGATTTGTCCGCTCCCATTGTCCTCCAAGGGTTACATAAATACATAATGCAGACGGGGAGAAAGGAGGAGAAAAAGACTCTGTGACTTGATTTCAGTTGGGAAGTCTGTACTCTATAAAAGGAGAGAGTGGGAGAAAAGTAGAAAAGAGTGTTAACAGTCGCTCTTAGCCCTCTCTCTCTCTGTGCTTCCCACCTGGAAGCTTTGTCAACAGGGTTCTCTCTGGGCATTGTCAGGTATTCATGGGGCTAATAGGCAGGTCAGGTGTTGACCCCCATCCTTTGTCCCCCCTCACATCCCCTCAGCTGAGGAGGGAACCCAGCAATAACAATGATCATCTGGCAGAGGCTGGCATCGAGTTCCGCCAAAATCACTGGGAAATTTGTTCCTCTGAAATGGAGTCGGGCAAGATTGTGGAGAGTTGCCACTATCCCATACACTATTTGCTTCATTGAAGTTTTACATACTTCTCTGTAGATCTGGATTGTTTTTTTTTTAAAAGACTTTAAGCCTATTTGGAGGAATGGCAATATATCTGCTTGTAAGGTTAAAATAAATGAATAAAAATTCACAGAAATAAAGGTTGTTTTAAAAACAAAAGAAGAAAAGAATTATTGTAAGAAATAGTTTGTAGGAACTAGGAAGTACTGACCTTTGCCTTGCATGATGAAGTGTTTGCTTGTATTGTGACTCACAAATGTCAAGCTGCAAAATAATTGAATCTTACCGTAACTTGACACCACACTGATTTTTTACAAATACTACAATTAATGAAAGTTTGTTGTGTTGAAAATAGCTGTAGTTGAAAAAAAAATCATGAACGCTTCATGTCATGAAGGTGTTTATAGCCCAGCACATGGCAGTTCAGTACGAATAAAGACTTGTTATTTCTGCCTAAAGCCATGAATGAGAAGTTTTTTAATCCAAGTCAGATCAGCTGTGCTCTCTAATTGTAATTCTGCTTTCTGTGTTCGCCCTTTGTCTGCCTGCGTCTTTTGTTAGGATTTACCACAATACCCTGTACTATCATTCTTGGCTCTTAACCCCTACACTGTAGCTCAAAAACTGAAGTTTAGTCAGAGTTGTAGTTACGAACTAGTTTCAGATAATGGATACTGGAAAGGTAGGGGATCATTTGGGGCGGGGAGGGGGTCATTCAAGGCGGGGAGGGGGTCATTCAGGGGGCGACTGATGGTTCTCAAAACCACTGACATTCAATAGTCTCTTGCCATCATCCTTAGACAAGAACTATATTAGATAAGGCCTTTGTCTATAAACCACATATGCACTCTTCTCACAAGAAAGATGACCATTACAATGTTATTTTTGAAAAGAGATCGGTCATGTCACTAAAGTTTTTGAGAAGTACTTCCTGAAAACAGACTCTCGGTTAAACCAAGTAGGATATCTCTCTGGTTGGAACCTTCACACACAAAAAATACCCATTTGAAGTAAGATAGTCTTACATGTACATTGTACATTGTACATATACCATTCATTAGAAATTGTATCCATATACATTCCGGAACTCTTGGTATACTTCCTTGTACTGTTATGGATAAACTTTACCTGTTTTTATAATGTGGTTATTGTGAGTACTGACCAATCTTTTCCCTTCCAAGATGGGCTGTCACTTTTCATTTCAACCTCTCTATTTCAAAGAAAAGTGGCACCACATTTCCTATTAAGTGTGATGCAATTTTCTAAAGCTGCACAATTTCTGGGAAAGTTGCCAAATTGATGATCTTCTTTGTGTGAGAGCAAATGAAAGTGAATCAGTAGAGGACTTGAGTTTCCAGAGGATATGACGAAACCGAAGGGAGTCATTGACTCTCTCATTTTTGATCAAATACGGATGAAAATGTGTGGACAGAGGAAGTAATTCACACTAGTTTAGCTTTGTGACTGATGGGGAATGCACTATTAAATAGGATTACTCGCATCACTGCAAGTCTGTTGTAACGGTGTTTGGATGTGTCTTTGTTGTTGTTAAGTTAAATTATATTTCATGTTGCGTTTAATAGTGATACTGTTATTTTAGGAGATTTGGATGTCAAGCTTTTGTTGATTGATTTGATGAGATGGTTGGATAGAGTTCTTTCTTCAATAAATATTCATTTAAATAAACATGTATAGGTGTGTGTGTATACGTAGAAAGTGTGAAGCACATGTACATGTTTTGTTGAATGAGTTGCACGTAAAAGAAGTGCACTCGCAAATGTCCACAAAAATCTGGTGCATGCATTCCATTATTCTTTTTCAAAGGTTTCAACAGAGTTTTTTTTTACCTTACATTTCTTTTTATAGCTATTGATAAAGTTCTTTTCTTCTTGTGTTGCAGACAGGGAATTACAAGCCTCTCTAAAGGATTATATAAAGTGGAATATTATCATGGACCGCAGCTCTGGGTAATGACGCAGTACAATGTTGTGTCATTATGATGAAAGACAGTGATTCTTGCCTGGCGAACCCCAAATACACTCAGTGGATCCTCGAGGCCATTCGCAAAATCAGGAAACAGAAGCAGAGGCCCAATGAGGAACGCATCTGCCATGCGGTCCGGCATGGCCGTCGCCTGGACCAAACGGACATCAAGGAGCAGTTAGAACTCTGAGTCCGCGACGGCAATGTGTTGAAGGTGATGAATAAAGGGGTCGCGTCCTACCGCGACCCCGAGTTCTCTCCCGGCACTCGGGGTGGGGGCCGCCGTGCCAGCCGCGGCACGAGCACCACCAAACTTCTGGGAAACCTCACGCTCAGCACGGATTACCTTCGCCTCATTCTGAGCACCATCAAGCAGTTGGCCGAAGGCGGCTCCACGCTCAAGAGCGTGGAAAAGTATATTCGCCAAACTTACAATGTGGACACAAGGATGGAAAATGACTTGAGCAGCAAGCTGAGGCTTGCTGCCAAAAAGGGAATTGCACAAGCAAAACTGACTAAAGATGGTAAATTATTCAAATTGCCAGACCAAAATGATAAACTAAACAAACTTCAGGGAGACAATACAAAAAACAATGTGCAGGTAAGTTGTTCATGTCCATGTACATGACAATTTTCTTTGTTTCTTTGCATGCTGTGTGAAATGATTGATGGAAAGTTTTGCAAGACATTTCCCACAGTCGATTACATACAATGCACTGTAGGTGTACTATGTATTCAAAATATTTTATGATATCACTGGTTTACGTTTCGTCATATAACTATTACAAGCTCATACTTTTATTTTTCTAATTTTTTACTTGTGAATGTATAGTATCATATTACAATTTTCCTGGTGCAACCTGCATAAAACATATCGTGATGTAGATCCCGACCATTTTCAATTTGTTCCCATAAGAAGTGATTATTTAAATTTCAGTTGATATCATACCCAAATACATATTTCAGCCTTGAAATCAAGCTATTAAACATCAATATGGTTGCAAATGCAAGTGTATATTTAGCCTCGTAAAGCTTGTGAATAAAGGGAAACCAAATGTCAGGTAATGTTATCGGATGTTACGTTGGCCCTGAGACTTTCCTGTTGTCGGCAAGGCAGCCCAACATCTTTGAGGTACAGGGTGGGTTTTTCTTGCGGGTCTGCTTTGCGCTAAATCTGGACACGTAAAGGCAGGGAGAGACTGATGTGATCACCATGCAGGTAGGTACAGTTACCTGCGTATGGGGATGTTAAAAGTATTATGACTTGATCTTGTTTGTTTTTAATTATTTGTTTGTTTGTTATTGTTTGTTATGGTTTGTTATTGTGTTGCAACATTGCAAGTTTACCCTTCTTTTGTGATAACATGTACAGTAAATGTATTTCTTTATTCATTCATTGAGTTATTTTTTACATCAACAACATTTTACTGTACATGTACACATTTTAGAGAAATTCCCCTTTTCAGAGGAAATTTGAAGGCAAGACAATGGTATCGTAGAAACTTCCCTTTTCATAGGAAATTGAAATGTGTGACGTGAACGCAATACTTTGGAACAAGATTATCCTCTCAATGCATTACTGTACATGTACATGCAGGCCTAAATACAGCGTAAGCAAATTTCTCGTAGTGTGTCTGATACTCTGATCAATAGAGTTTGCACTTTAGGTATATCAACACGTTACTTTCCGGTGCATATGGACACATTTAAAAGATAGTGACACATAATTATTAAGAATCAATGTATTTTCATGGAGATGGATGATGAAGCTCACCCAGTGGAATATTAACCAGAGCCAACTCCTAATAGTTCAGTAATAACTTCAGTACATATTTATTATACCATTGACTGAAACCTAAACCAAACACTCTTCCTTACACCTGTTCCTCATGCAGTGGCGTTGGAGCCCCTTGTGAAACAAAGAGAGAGATGTCTCTCGAGTGACATGAAACCTGAAAGTTGCACAAAAAATAATGAACATTGCGAACATAATCTCTGTCTGAGTCACGAACCCCCAGCCCCTCAAGGAATGCATACCTACAGTGGATTGTTTCACGTTTCAAATATAGGCTTTCTTTTACTCATGTTTGCTGTTTATACAGTATGACATCTGGGCCCTGTTTCATAAAACTTGTCACCAATAATAAGTTACGATAACCCTTATAAGCTACTGAAATTGTGGCTGTTGATTGGATGAGAGCTAATTTGACATAGAAATTTTAGCACTTGTTGTTAATCAGTGGTTTTATGAAACAGGGTCCTGGCCTGGTGTACTTCTCTTCATACCAGGCAAGAGGGATGACACCATTCCGAGTTCTGACAGTGAATATGATTTGAATAGGGTCTACAAAGTATTTAAATTTTGAATGAGGAAAATACAAAGAAAACTATACAGGTACAGGCTCAAAATGTAGAAAGGCACACCCTCTCCCCCCCCCTCCCCAAAGCAACAAACATACAAAAACAAAATGCCACCACCACCACCAGCAAAACAAGCACCATTTGCATTTTTACTTGTTCATGTGGTATCTTGAAAAATTAGTGAATATTGCTTTTACAATGTTTCCTCAAGACCCCCTCACCCTGCCCCACCCCTCCCCCTCCCCCCCGGTGAATAAAAAAGTATTTTTTTAGTTTTGGGAATTTATACTGACACTGTACGTACAGTGTACTGTACATACCTGTACGTGTACTGTTCATGTACATGTAGGCCTTCACTTTGCATGTTGTAGAGTGTACAGTACATTGGAAAACAAGGACGTTTTCATGTTGAAAATATAACGGCATTGTTGGCAATACAACAGCATTGTTGGCAATACACCTGCATTGTTGGCATCTGCATTGTTTGTGGAATGTTCTTGCTTGGCTTGAAAATGCCAACTCTGGAGGAAAATTGTTATTGCAACATTTCATGGGGACAGTCCCTGGAAGCATGTATTTCTATACCCATGTCTTCCAGATATAATTTTGATAAAAATAAAGCAAGGAAAATGAAAAAAGTCAGTACCATTTTGTATTTTTTAGTATTGTGGGGACAGCCCCGAGTTCCTGGATATTTCTTTACCTACATTGTACATACCTCCCAGAATTGATTTTTTTACAAAAAATAACTCATTATGTAAGCAAGGAAAAATTTAGAAGTCACTAAAAAAAAAAAAACCAGTTGTCAGAACACTGCTTCATCATGAATTGTTAAGTAATATTGTCTCTATCGGATTATCAATATCAAGTGTCGATAATTGGGAACAGAAGCATCACATATGCTTTGAAGTTGTAAACATCAGTGTGAAGAATGTAACTTCTTGTTTCATTCATGATTTGTCCCACCTGGACGAAAAACGGAAAGTTTCCAATCGATTCTGAAACGATGTTGTCATGCTGATGATATCATTGACGTCTGCTCCGATCTGCTTTGTCATCGTCAAGAGATTGGGAGGACTGTATCCATGTAGTCTGATAATCTTATCTATTGAAGGTACACGTATTATTGCCCATTTCAACTTGAAGTGTTAAAGCGGTACCCGATGGTCCCCTATGATTCTCTTTTTCTTTAATAATTGAGAGCTGATTTGATGAGATAACCACCTGTCAGTGACCATGCAGTGAGGTCTAATCCCTCCTGGCCAAACTAATGCAGATAAGCTTTAATAAAGGTGTTTGAATTAATGTATGCACAGATCTACAATGTATCTTAAAACTTCAGAACAAATAACAACAAATTTGGTCTCCATGACAACAACATTGTCTAAATGTTCAAGGAGCAGTTGCCGCCCACCATTGAGCAAAGAAGATAAAGAAAAATCTTTAAAACTAATTCCTGTTTGGAAATAGGACATTAATCTTTAATTCATAATTGAGCTTTAAATGTACATCTACAGGTACATGTACATTTGTACAAAACAGGTTTGGCAAAGATCATAACAACACAAAATGATTTCGTTTTTTGGACATGATCTTTAACCAAAAAATAATGATTTGATGATCAGGGGACATTAACCTTAATTCATGTTTAGCCTACACTATGTACAGTATTGTACATGTGAAGAAAGACATGACAAGGATCTCAAGACAAATGATTTAATCACTGATTGAACAATGACTTCTGTGGTGACCATCAGTAGTCATGTGGCACTGTGCATACATGTACACACTGTCTACATCAGACCGAAATTGCAAAATAACCTGATCTCCAATTAGCCAGTTATTTTGCGTCGTCATCAGTCATCGGCTCGCAGCTGCAATTACCATGATATTTGGTCAAGAAAAAATCCCAAGAAATCTTGGTCTTTTTTCCAACCTATCCCACTGTTTATGAAATAGCAGGCTAGTTCACGCTCATTCGAGCTAGTTTGTGACTAGCGTATCGGTCTGGTTAAGTTGCAATTTCGAGCTTTGGGAAAATATCCTGAGGCTGAAAATAGTGGGCTATTTGGCAAACTCAAGCTGATGAAAACAGGCTTTTTGAACTACATCATGTAAACACACTTGTACATGTAGCTCAAACCAAGGGGATCAAACTTGCATTGATATCTTTG
>BEXV01000930.1:10475-25566 GCA_003118195.1 Hemicentrotus pulcherrimus
GGGGGGGGGAGGGGAGTTAAACCGCCAAACCCTCCCCTAGATCCGCCCCTGGCAACCAATACCCAACTAATTTCATGGAGCAATACAATACCAAGTATTCCTTATACTTATTGCATTATCCGTCTCATAAAATCGTCCATACGATTAATGATTTGCCAACGATTTTCCTTGTACTTCGGATATTTTTCGTCATCTATCATTCTGTCATCTGCTTATTAAAATTTGTATCTAGGGCTCTAATGAGCTTTGTTAAATTCCCTATACAAGTTATCAATACTCCTATTCTAGTCCTTTCCTCATAATATGCATACTCAGTAATACCGTTTCCTATTCTGTCAATAGGGATTTAAAAAGTATTTAGGAAGCTATTGACCGGCTATCAGCTGCAATCAAAGAGTCAAGGTCAACATATCAATCTAGTGTCAAATACACATTAGCAAGTTATAAAATATTCCCGCGGCGTATTGGAGATTTGAATGATAGGCGATAAATCAAAAAATATATTTGATAATCAGTCATTATGTCTATATCTCCTCTTCTTTTGTGCATTTTAAGTCAACTCATATATACCTGCTTAAATGGATAATACGTATTGCATTTTGCTGCAGGTTTGGCAATTTTCCACTGGTCTGTTAGAAATTTATACCTGTAGATGTACGGTAATCAAGACATCAACTTTCTGCAGCTGGCCCCGAATAAATTGTATATAATATTAGTTGGCTGCACTGGAAAACCTAGTCTAGGCACATCCCTTTTTCTATACATTTCTAACAAAATGCCTCCGTAATTTTCTATTATCCGGCTATGCTGATAACCATGTAACAAGTCTACATCTACGGTAGATAATCGCATTATGAATACAGCAGTGTGTCAGCGACGAGGAGGAACAAAACGAGATACAAAATAATAAAGAGATGTGGGATTTAAACTGTTCATGCCGCTGTATTTAATTAGATGATTTTAGCACTTATTATTGTGCAAAAAAAATCAACCATCGAATTCGGTAAGCTAATTTCATAGTAAATAAAAATTTGTATTTGATAAATGTAGCTGTCATATATGAAGAAAACAAGTACATCAGCGTTTTTAATATACGTTTTAATGTTAAATACAGCGGAAAAGTAAAATTGCTCACCGTTTCTCAGAATAGATTGTCCACGAGGTCTGAATTTTAACCGATTAGAAAGACAAATACCCCCCCCCCCCGCCTCATGTTTTTGTCATCTGTGATGTGTGATTGAATCAGGGAACGCCATGCTTCCTATAATTAAGCGTTTAATTGAGAAAAACTGTTAGCTTGAGTGTGATGAAATGCAGGGGTCACGATAGGTAAGATAGTCGCAAGATTGACGGATGATTAGGAAAGGTAGTACATGATATAATCAAGAGATCTTATTGCCTGATAATAGGGGACGCCATAAACTGCAGAAACGAAGCAGGAATATTCAGCCTTTAGTCCGGACAGAATAGGGGCAAGAAGTATCCCGTTCTCTTGGGTAAAATTGTAATGTTTATCAAAACATGGATATGTTTTTTTTTTTAATAATTGCAACTGAGCATGGTGATGGGTGAGGAAGTTGTTGCAGTGTCACTCAAATGGAAATGTGGTTACATTAACCCCAAAGTAATTACTACTCGCTGATATCTTATAACACATCAAAATATTTATATATTTTCGTCAGTGTAGATCAAAAGGGCGTAGACACAAAGTAATGGATGGCACTTGGCCCCCTTTTGCAGAACAAAGAGGTGACAAGGATTAAGGGGTCAATCTATTCATTTGTTTTACAAAGATACAAGTAAATAATTTAAAGGGACTTTGTAACATTTGTTCAGATGAGAGAAAATGATGCTAAGGTAGTGACTTCAATGAGTTTGAGAGAAAACAGACCACTATATAAATTGGGAAAAACCGATCTGGTCAATTCCTTAATTCTCCCAACTATTATAATTAAATTAAATGCTAGGTGAATGTAAATCGTCACAAAGCAATGAATTTGTTTTATATATCATTCCACACATTTAAGTGCTGACAGGTTTTTTAAAGCCTGTTTTATGAGTTATTTTCATGGAGAAAAAAGAACGGTTGGGAAAATTCAAAAATTTATTGGGAGAATTTACTGTTGGGGGGTGTTGCACAATGACGCCTTCAAAGAAAATATCTTTGTGGTTTGAAAAAATGTTCAGGTCTTTTTGCATGTTAGAGGGTAAGAACAGTAGAAGGAATATAAAAAGTAACATTTCATACACAAATTAGCAGTTTTTTTTATCAACCTTCAACACTGTTACCGGTACACTTTAAGCTTTCAAACTACTCCTTATTTTACCGTCATGATGCCTAATAACGAGACGATATGAAGCTTCCCAATGCAATCCACCGGTGAAAAACCCTGGGCAACAGCGACTGCTTGTTCGCCACATTTATATTGCGCCATATCGAGTGATTCTCGAATTGTAATCTCAAGTTGGAATTCACTAGTGAATGGAGAAGGTGTTTGATATGGCCGACTCCTACTCGATTGTGTGACATGATAACATCTAACTAGTATTATCGACATCAATAGAACCCAGACTCTCTACTTAAATTCCTCTAGAGATGCGCTCCATTGAGATACCTTTGCTACAGGTTTCCCATCATGCCTAAGTTAAAAGGTACTGGTTAACATTCTTGGTAAAAAAGTAGATGATTTTTGCATGAAAGCTTTTAGAATATTTCAAGAACAGAAAAGGGGATGACATCTATTATCGATCAATATAATAAAGCATATGTTTCGTATTGTGTTGTCTAGGATCATTTACCCAAACCAACTCCCCTGCCTCCTCTGTTGAAGAAACCTTCTTTGGACCCTAATTCCCTCCAAAATTATAGACCAGTCTCAAATCTACCTTTTCTATTCAAAATTCTTGAAAGGGTTGTGTTTTCTCGTCTTTCTGAATATATCCTGGCCAATGATTTATTCGACCCTTTTCAATCGGCTTACAGACCCCAACATAGCGTGGAAACACTGCTTGTGAATGTGTCCAATCACATCTTGCAAGGGATGGACAGAGGGAACTCGACTGCTCTCCTTTTGCTTGACCTATCCTCCGCCTTCGACACTGTTAACCATACTATTCTCTTAAACACACTAAGTTCATTCGGTGTTAAGGGTGAGGCATACAATTGGTTTGTTTCCTACCTTTCATACCACTCCCAGTTGGTATGCATAAATGGATGCAAATCAGTTGCTATGCCTCGCACCTATGGCGTACCGCAGGGCTCTGTGGGCGGTCCGACACTTTTCTCCATTTATTTGATTGGATTGCGGCAAGTTTTGTTACACCATGGTATAGATTATCATATCTACGCAGACGATATTCAACTTATGATATCCTTCAATTCAAATCAATCTGCCGCGGAAATGACTGTTCATCGCCTTGAATCATGCATGATTGATATTCATAACTGGATGCTCACACATTCTCTCAAATTGAATTCCGACAAATGTGAATTCCTCATATTTGGTTCTAAAGCACAGCGTAGTAAAATTGATATCGATTGCATTTCATTTTCCGGTTACATAATCAAATTGTCACATTCTTGCCGTAATCTTGGATTTATGTTTGATTCGCATATGACAATGTCTAATCAAATCTCGAATATTTGTAGATCAGTTAGGTACCAGTTACGGAATATTGGTTTCATTCGTAAATATTTGTCCAAGTCTGCCACAGAAAAGATCATTCACGCCTTGATTTCCTCCCGCCTTGATTTTGGTAATGCCCTGCTGGTCAATTTACCACAGAATATGTTGTCCAAGCTCCAGAGGCTCCAAAATGCTGCAGCTCGCATTGTTACTCTGTCCACCAAACGTACTCACATAACCCCAGTTTTGCATTCATTACACTGGCTCCCTGTCAAAGATCGCATCGTCTTTAAAATTCTGTTACTTACTTTTCACTGTATTCATAAATCTGCTCCCCAATACAATATATCTTTAATTCAATACTATACCCCAACAAGATCCTTACGATCATCCACTTCCGGTTCCCTTACGATTCCTAAAGTTGCAAGAACTTGGGGGGAAAGGTCTTATGCCTTTGCGTGTCCTACTCTTTGGAACAGCCTTCCTGAAGCCATACAAAATTGTATTACTACCGATTCTTTTAAAACTCATGTAAAAACTTTTTTGTTTACTCGTTAATTGCTATTTTGTAAATGCGCATCGAGCACTCCACAGAGTGGATTTGGCGCTATATAAGTTACATAATTATTATTATTATTATTATTAAAATGTACCTTAATTCAACGTTTACATAATACCATTTTCAAAGGATCATTAAACTTCGTGTGCGTGTCCCTGTGTTTGTTTGTATTTGCGCGTGCGTGGGTATGTGTGTGATCGTGTATAAAAGTGATGCCACTTATATGTATACTATGTCATATAATTTGTAGTGTGTTATGGCAGTACCTTCCAAATAATTGAGAGGACCTCTTCACTTTGCAGTTGCAGTAAATCTTTGAGTGTAAATAGTGGCGTATATATTGTGTATAGAGTAATTTGTACCATGTCATTGTCAGTGTAATTCTCAATCTTATACCCAACCTTAGGTGTACGCGGATCAGCTCTTTTTGCAGATGTAGAATATATTAGTATGGGCCAGTAGATTGTGTTCAGTGCATTTTGTCATGTCACCTTCAATTTTATATCAAATCTCTAAACAGCAGCTTAAAGGAACCACTGTGAAGGATCAACGTACCTTTGCAACTATAGTGATGTAAAGCGAGTGTTACCGTATTAAGGCACGGTTAACCGTATCTCAACAAGATCGTTATTCGAGACATGAACGGGAGGAACATATAAGCTTCCTGGAAGATCACTGTATCACCAAATGGACGAGGAGTGGCGTATTGATTGTGACTGAAGAGCGACTTAAATTGAGTTTGAAGAGGTCTGTTCTTTACTCTTAAATGATAAGAATCAGTAACTAAGCGAGCGTAGTCCCCCGATAGATGGAACACACTGATAAAAGCCATCCTAGATTTTCTGGCTGACTTTCCAGGATCGGGTGACACTTGGAAGAGCTATGAGAGAGTTCGTTAGGGTTTATATTATCAGTGTAAACCGTTGCCGTGATGTTGTGCACAAAAGTATTACCAAGCTCGGTGATACTTTATCGTTTAAAATAGAAACAAATAAGCGTAAAGAAGGAAAGAAGGATAGAACAAAAGGACAAAGAGGAAAGAAAATGAAGGAAAAGTCGTGGTTTAGTGGATAGGTCATCGGACTGTAGATCACAAGGCACGGGGTTCAAATCCTAGCCCTTTGGCAAGACAGTAATCTACATTTGTTACTCAGGTGTAAATGTGGTATAGTGGTAAGATGTAAACGTTAGTTACTTTGTATTGGTGGCTCGGCTATACAACCAGGTTAATAATGTCTCGGCACAATGAGCCTCACCACCTGTCGGATATGACCACTATATATTTGGCCGATAGTAGAATATAAATCAGTAAACATTTCCATATTATGATAATTCATAGGTAAATGAAGCTCGTTATGAAAATAATTCTTCAGCAAATTCATTATTTATGTTGGAGATCAAATTTATATAAAAAAGATAATGCAATAGTCTCAAACATACATTACTATGAGAAGGGGTTAAATATCGTGGGTGAATAAATAATTTCCGAAATGCTTTTATCCAGGATTTTCAAGATTGAGATATCCCAGACTTTTACCATTTTCCGATATTCTCAAATCAACCAATTTGACATTCATATATTTACAAAAGTATATACTTCAAAAACATATTTCCTTTTCCCACATGCCAAACAAAGAAAGTTAATACCATAATAATCATGATAATAGTAATGTTACCTGCTGGGCATTGTCCGTTTGTCCAGTTGCACACGCTTGCTATTGAAGAAAGCTGGAGAAAAAAAAACAAGAAGAAATAATTTTTTATTTAAATCTTCCTGATTGAAAACATATGAAACCAGTTTCTCAAGTATTCAACAATGATTTTTCAACGTATTCTCACTTTCAGTCGGTTCAATGTATTACAATCATTCTTGTCACCTGAAAGCTAAACATCGAAAGAAAGAAATAATGTTTCAAACTTCTTTCAAAATATTTATATTTCATATCAAATCACCAAACAAGTCTCAAGTATGATTTTCTGAAAATATTTTCAATTTTCGGAAAGTTCAATGTATTGCAATCATCTTTGTCACCTGAATGAGATTTATGTTTGTTGACACCATCAGGTTAAAGTTTAATGCACGTCATACGTTACTGGAATTTCATCACGAGACGGAGGAAAAACATTGGCAGAGATTTGTGTTATTTTCTGTACAGGAAAATTGTTCTTAAAACTAGAGGGATCCTCCAACCTTACCGTAATACTTCCGTCACACCGCCAATCTAACTCTCAACCGATTCCAGACCAAACCGGATATTTGGCCATTCGATTTAATGTAGTGTTTTGATCGGTTTGTTATCGGTGAAGTGTCGTTTTCGTCGGTGTTATTGGGTACAACCATGGAGGTGGGAGAAACCTCCCTGGTACAACCATGTGGGTGTATTCAATGTATGTCTAACCCATCGCTCGCTATGAGCTATCTCTTTCCTGCTTTCTAACATGCCCCATCCATCAAAGGACTTAGCTCTAAATGAAAATGTAGTTCACATGATCTTGTTCCTAAACCCTGGGTCACTCAGCGTTGATGTTAAGTTCTTTTTGCCCAGTCGCTCTCTCTGTCTGCATTCTTGCATGGACTGATCGTGAACATCTTCAGTTACTTACTTGCAAAGTCCCACTACACTAAACATTGATATATTATGCCTTTCAAAGTTTAAAGCATTCATCAGGCAGTAATATCACCGCTGGGACCGTGAATATGAAAGACAGCATCTGCACATTGGTGCCAAAACTGAGGGACACACTAGTCAATTATGTATTATGGAGGTGTAAACGGTGTAAATGGTTTATGAGAATCCGTAACCTAGTAAAATCTTCCTAATCGTGAAATGTATTTAAATTGGATTTTCTGGCTTTGGTCGACTACTAGAGGGGTTATTTCTACAGCATATCAATTTCATATTCAATATACTTATAGGCTACAAAATATTTCTGTTTAATATCCTGAAGTGGGTTATTATAGAGGCCCTTATATTGTGTAGCCCAATGTACAACGGGTTAGGAACAGGAGCAATACCTTGTGCTCTATGGATGGAAAGAAAATGTAAAGCACGAATAACAATTAATTGGTTATAATTATGATAACCATATAATCAACACTGTGTATAGCCCTTTCACATCGACGAGAACGACGAAAGAGTAAACGTGACACTGAATGGGTAAGAATCGGTTTTGAATTGTTATGGAGTCGATTTGGCGGTGTGACTGAAGTACAATAAACACAATTATGATGGATCACTAAGGAGGGAAGATGAAAAAGGCCAATGTTGGAACCTTGAACATTGAGTTGAACATATTAATGCAACATAATGTGAGGTTGCATTCTCTCAGGTCTTCTGAAGTGCAAGTGATGACGGCTTTACATGGCAGCGATATGTTGGCAAATTTCCATGCGAGTTGGAGGACAATATTGTACTTTATATGATTAAAATGTTTTTATTCATGAAACAGATGGTATCATAATATGAAGTTAAACGATAGCCAGTGAATTCCCTACGGTGACGCCCTTCATGCATGTTATCTGATATACCAGCCAAACTACATAATTTGGACGGACATGTTGAAGTATATGATTTAATAAGGGTTGTTTGTGCCACAATCATCCTCTCTGAGCAGTTTAGTTTTCCGCTCCACGTGCGCGGCCTGACCAACCACCTCCCAAACCTCCAAGCACATGCCAGTCTGTACGCCAATATCCAGATGAAAACTTCATCGCGTTGCTATAGCAACAAGTGAAGATCATGTTGTTAGCATTCATGCTCGACTGCTACCGGTAAGTGGACGTCGCCTAACGCCTCTCCGTCTCACCACCGGGGATTAGGGGAAACTATGCCAAGGTACTTCGTTTACTTGACCTCTGTACGTGCAGGATGATTACGGGAAAGTCCTAAAGATTTGTTTAGTTATTGACGAAACGGCGATAGGAGTGGATGATGGGAAGGATGATGTTATACGAATCGAGAGAATAAGATTGCAGCTACTTGCGGACAAAACCATGTTTTTTGTTGCGAATATTCTTCAAAAACAGTTGGAGTGGAGAGATAATTTCGTTTCTGTACGGCATCCTTAAGGAAAAAAAGATCTGGCTCTTACAGGCCCCACATATTTGCCTAAAAGAAATATTTCAGAGGCCATGAATGTTAGACAATTCCATTCATACATACCCAATCGTACCCCATTCGGTGGTAAACACGAATCCATTGAAATCTCATAAACATGATAATTAAACCCTTAATCAAAATACATGCCCCCATGGATTTTTTTAAAGACAACAACCAGTCAATCCAGAAACGCAAAAGCCGATTCCAGTCCTGAAACTCCATCCTTCAATATACTTGATTTCAAAAAATATGACCAGCCACAACTTTTTAGAACGAGAAAAATCCCATTAGCCCGTTTTGGTGTTGGTGTTTCAAAGCTTCAAAAGCTACCGTAAAAAGCCGACTTGAATGTTAATTGGATCCACTGTAAGAATAGCAGGGTTTTGCCAAGAATCTGTTCGTTTGTTCACCTTTCGACACCAACAACAATCATTGACTTACATGATTTAAAGATGGTAGGTATTGTGAGCTCCGAATGAGGTCGAGTTCGACAGGCTCTGTTCCTCGTTTCTCCTTTTTGTCTGTCTCACTTCTTTTTCTTTCTTTTTCCCTTCTTTCCTTCATTTTTTTCTTTCATTCTTTCCCCGTTTCTCTCATTCTGTGCTGTAAATCATCTTTTGACACTAATAGCAATTCGTCCATACTTAATTTTCTTTGAACAATAGCTAGTGTAACTATTGATATCCAAGGGATCCCCTGAACGGCACAGTTTTCTAGTTACGTATTACTCTGACAAAAGGCATGAAATTGCCTTAATCAATCACAGGTAATTCTAACAATGTTCCAATAAGCGCTATTGTTCCGTTATCAATGAATCCTTTTCTAAGGGGGATATCCCGTACGATTCCCAATGCAAATGTAAATTATCCACTGCGAGTAAGTACAGCAAATATATCAAATAGCATGTAGGTATTCTACTTTTGACAGCTTTACATAAACACCAAGATATATTTTTTTTTTAAAATCAAATTTTGATTATTCCCCATGTAAAGAAAATATTAAAACCGTTCAAACAGAGGAGCAAGAATACAGATACAGATAGACGAGTTCATCCCCAATCCCTTATAGTTGGGATGATAGCATCAAGCACAAACACATCATAGCTGCCAGGGAAATAAAATACAAAGATCACCTTATGACCTTCGGGACACCAAAGTGTGATTTACCCATAAGGAATTGACCGATCATCCCGCCTTCGGAGATGGCGTGAGCTTGAGATCAATACACACTTCTCTATGTAACCCTATAGGCTACAAACAGATAAGCTATCTACCTAACTTGAGCCTTTCATAGCCGAGAGAGGACTACAACATACCAAGATTTATCACTCAAATGGATGGAAATCCTGTCGCCAGGGGGCATACATCAGGAATGTTTACTGTATCTAACATTGCTCTTAAAAAATATCATCTTCACAAATATTGATTGGCCCCTATTCTTCTGATAGTTAAACATGACGTTGGGCTTATACTAAGTTATCTTATAAAAAAAGGTTTTAACAAGGGAATTTAGTGTGACTTATTAGACCCAGTGTCGGGTTTAACTGAATCATTGGAATTCAGACCATGGGGTTGACAGGGATTACATCCTATATAACAAGCATAACTGGGGTGGGAGGGGGTATATCTTTGTTCCTCTTTTGTTGAAATAAATTTCAGTCACTCCAAAAAATATACCAGAAAAAACACTCTTACATAATCCTAAGCATAAGGTTATAGTGAGGTCAGGGACAATATGACTATGGCAGTCGGTGAGGAATGAAGTTTTCGAAATGCAACCCAAAATATAATTATGAAGATGTTAACATAACTATGCGTTGGAAAGAAATGTTTACACCTGACTGTACATACACAAGCACGTACATGTACCCACACTCACACGCACACCCAAGCTCCACACATCCAAATCATTAGCGGATGCGATTCTATTCGAAAGGACGAGAGGGAACAACGTTGACTAAAAGTATACTTAGCATTTATATTAGACAAAAGAACATAAAACCATGCTGATTATTGTATGCCCCTCCCATTTTTCTTTCCTTTTTCTTTAAATACAAATTTGATTGTTGCAAAATACAATTTAACGCTGCTGTAAATTTTTCCTACGGTGGAATTGGTTTGAATTACACTATTTACCTTTCCTTTGTATTTACTGTCACATATCTACACTATATTTGGGCATTATCTCATTGCATTTATATGTCATTCATCATTCATGATCATTGTGGTCGACCCTAACCGCTGATGACCAACACTTTCAACATTCAGCAACCTTTGGGGATCTCTGATTTTGATTTTGCAGATAACCATGTGCATTCGATTTTCTGTTGGAATCTTAAGCAGGTCAAAGTGAACAAAAATATTAAAGAATTCTTTCTGACACAATTTCAAGTTCCTCTGTTCTTCTTTCATTGTAAATAATGTTCCAGGAGCGTTCCTGCACGGTTGTTCGGTAGACAACAATAAATTGTAGAACGACGTAAAGCAAGTTTCTTTCCCAAAACCAACTCGCGTGGAATAAGAGGCTTGGCCCGAGACTTCCATTGATCCCAAGTTTATGGGAGCGTGCACGGAAGTTGTGTTTATTCTACAAATATTTCTGGCGATATTCAACTTGATAAATTCCATTTCACGTGCTGGGTGGTTAGTGGATTTTGTTTAGACACAAGTGATATCCCTGGTGACCTGACTAGACTGATTGCAACGAAACTGTCTCTCTGTGAGAAGAATTTGGACTACATGGCAACTATATATCCAGTGTTTTATAAGAACTTTGAAGCCAGGTTTTTCCAAGATGACTGCAAAGAATGATCATAATTATAAATGCAGAAGAGATGGTCGGGAGCATGAGGGGGAGCAGGAGTAGGAGGAAAGGGGAAATTAAAAAAAAACTAAATATGACGGAGCAGAGGCATCCTTCCCCCTGCCCAAAAACGGAGAATTCAGTGAATTAAGCATCATATGATTTTATTTCAATTTTTCAACAACAAAAATGAAGAAAAAATAGCGTTTTACCCTTTATTTTCACAGTTAATCAATAACCCCTCTCTCACTTTTGTTTCCACATAATTGTAAACAGTTCAAATAACACCTTGTTAATTGAATATCTATCGGTTAATCTGCAACTCGCACACCTACTCATTTAGGCAGTCGCAACGTACATATACTGCAGAATGTAATATGAAATTGTCATCGTGATAATTGGAGGACGCGGTGATGCTCACTGCAATAATGAATAGTTTATGACAAAATGCCTGGATGCTCAAATCCAACAGTTGAAGAGGCAAATTTCGAAACTGCCGTCTTGAAAAACTATGTAATTTTGATACCAATACAAGATGGTTGAATTTACGCAAAAGTAATGAATGTTTTTTCGTGATTGATATATATCAGGTCCGTTTCTTCAGGCACGACACCCAACCATCAGATGGTATAACTATATGTTTGTTCCTTGCCCGAGGTTCATGATCGTATCTATGTCACGGACGTCCTACTACTAACATAGAAAACATCCAATCTGGCATGAAAACATATCCATGGACTTTTCTCTAGGCGATTGTCTTGTCATGAAGGAAATACGTCTCTTTGACATTTTGGTGAGTACATGATGAATGGAAAGGGTGTAAATTACTTAGCCAAAAGTGAGGAAAGTGGAGAACGAGGAGGAAAGGGAGGNGGGGGCGGGGTAATTGGCATTGAAAACCCGTGGTGATGGGGACAAATGGTTTATAGCGGTGGTTAAATAAACTATGACCGTGGCGTTAAGATAGAAAGGGAAGTTTAATAGTTCTTTTATCTCGCTTCATATTATTTTATGAAATAACGATATTGCATTAGACATACACACGCCCCAATATAATATATATATATATATATTGGTGTATTCTTTCACAAAACAGCTAGGGGAGGTGCCCTAGGTCATATATTGGTGGAGGCTCTATACCCTCACACGAGAGGTCCTAGCTCAGTACTTTGAATAAACACATTGTCCAAGGATATCAGCATTCATCATTTCTTAAGATATCAAGAAATAATTTTCTGTTGTGAACCAAAGTTAATTTTTGATATCAAGAAGTTGGAATGTAAAAACGGATTGCCATATTAAAGCCTGGGTATAAGTGGTATCGAAGACGTAAAAGTGGGACTCCATCAAATACTGCTGTTTATATGCGTTCTTACAGGAAGAACGTATATAGTGAAAGTGGTGAACACGTCCAACGTATTTTGATGAGCCCCTCTTCCACTTTTGTCAACAATTTTTGTTTCATTCTGCACGACTCATTAGAGGATGAGCGTAAGAAGTAAAATTTATGGAGACAAGCGCTGAAAGTCGCTTAACAGCTGTGTAGATGATAATGGATTGTATTGTTGCTGCCCACAAAACTGTCTTCTATCTTCAACAGAGTGAGTGATTGTTTCTAAGTCAAAGGTTAAGGCTGAATAGTAATATTTATCGGATGAACATAGCAACTTGGTTGCCCCCTTGAATTCAGAAACGGAATCAAACCGTCATTTTGCAGTTGTCCCTATATAGTTTCGATGTAGGAGAACGAGTAAAAAATTTGCAAAATGTATTAATGTCAGACCAACAGAGCAAAATATACATTTTCTGAAAGAGAAAAATGTGAATAGTACTATATAATAAACCACGCTTCCTCACCGTACCTGACGACACAAGAACAAGCTTTGATAATTATCAATGGTTCAGCCACTCACTTGCTTTTTTTCCCCAAAAGGTTTAGGCGTCAACCAAGCTTAGTTGATTTTCCCCAAACAAGAATATTGTCATCTACCATTTCTACAAAAATGTGTTTCTTTATCCAGAGGTAACAAATCGGCATCTGAACGAAATTGGTCTTGAATTCTTCAATCGCTGTAATGGAAGCCGAGACTGTGGCGTTGCTTTGGGAGACGAACAAACTTATCAGGGTAGTAAAGAAGCCATTAAAATCTTTTAAATATAAATCTGGTATATGAGTTTCATCGGTGTCAGATGTTTATCAAAACTGAATACGTTTATCTCACAAGGCCCTCTCAGAAAATCGCCATCAATGCCACCCCTCCCCCGCCCTCCCTCTCTTTCCTTGTTCAAGATTTTAGCTCCTCTCTCTGTTAATTTCTCTGCATATTTCTCATTTCTCTCCCATTCCCTTCCTCAATGCATTCTTTCTCTTTTCACGACCTTTATTTTTTATTTCATCGAGTGTGAATAGGAAGAGTTTTTTTTTTTGTTTCCTGGTGTATCTATAAATGATGCCAGGGTATCGCCGCTCACAAACTTAGATTACATGACCGATTTAATACAAGAAATTTAATTCGTATGAAGAAGAACGATGGCACCCGTTATTATCATTAAATAATATTAAGTCAGAGAGAGAAGGAGAGAGAGAACAACAAAAAAGCTGTAAACTACTCCAGACTAGGAAAAAGGGTGAAGAGGGGAATCTGGTGATAATAATAATAATATTGATAATATGTCTTGTTTACCCGATAGTAGCCTCATTATTATTAATACTGTTCTCCCTGAGGGCCCTGCATTCATATTATTACCCCGGTCATCGGATTCAGGCTTACCCGCAAACAATGTATGCACATTCTCCACTCCCTGGGGGCTCTACCATCTAATACCCGTTACCTATTCATCTCTTGGTAGGGAGCGACAAGCAGGATGATGGTGAGCAGCAGACTATTCACAATCACATATGCGCTCCTATTTATTCATTTCTATTTTGTTTTCTACCTGGGTGACTTCATCAGTGATTTCGATACGGTTTTACAAGAAGGCTCTGTAAATTACAAATTTAGTATGAACAGTATCAAGTAGTATGAAGTATCAAGTTTATTTGTCTTCCAGAAAACACATGTGACCAAATATAATAGAGTATAATTATAACAATACAATGTAGAATAAAGGAAGACACGATACAACAAACTATGATCAAACAATTAGCCACAACTAAACTAATAGAACCAAAAATATAAGCCAAAATCTAATAACACAGTGCTAATATAATAATGTGAGTAAAGTTCCGCTGTATAGTTTATCATCTGTTATTAGCGCTGAATGTGATATATTCAAAATTGTGGGTAGAAAGGGGATTAATTATGTAATCTGATATACTTACGGGAATAGAAATGGGCACTGTTGCTGATACTTGAAGTCTTCCATTATCTGGTCTATTCACATTCCGTATAGCTCGTCTAGAAACATCCTCATCTTCCTCTCTGATTGCGCTCAAGTTCCTAGTTTTCTCACTGTAAATCCAATTTTCTCCTCTTTCCGCACCATGCTTTCTATCGTTCTCAGCTTCCAAATCATTTTCATCTTCGAACATTTGATAAACCTTTTCATTTAAAGTGTTAGCATTTGGGTGTCCTCCCTTTCCAGCAAACTCACGTTGCGAGCGATCGCTTTGAGAAATGGTTGCGGTTCCTCGAACGTAGGGTGCCCCTGAAGCTTCGGGGAGACAGAGCCTGGTTTCTCGCAATTGCGTTACGTAGCAAAATGTTAGCACAAACATCGAAATGGTGAGAAAACAGAGAATTGAAAAAGCAAAGTAGAGGATTCTGATGTGGAAAGAACATGAGCATTCATTTTGTTTATCCGTGGCCATTTTGTCAGGTTGATCTCAATGAAGCCACATCAACAAATATGATGCGCCCAACACTCCTTCAAGTCCTTCACATTATCATGCTGAGGTGAGAAGCTAGCCAGCTATCACCGATGAGGAATCGTAACTGGGTCTCTTATTCGCCAGGAGTCGCTTTATAGTCGCGAATGAGTAATGGTGGGGAGGGGGGGGGGGG
>BEXV01000930.1:40951-55076 GCA_003118195.1 Hemicentrotus pulcherrimus
TGGAACTCGCGCAGATCCTGCCTTTACCCTGAGGCTCGCCTGAGTTCCCGAGAGCATATAAAGCAGCCAGACATCGAATATTAAAGCAGTCGATATGAATTTGATATGCCGAATTAAAATTAAAATCTACCAAGAATTTTTACCTTAGCCTTTTATTGGGTAAAGATTGGTTAGAACATCACAGAAAATCTGATACACTGTCTGTAAAACTTCAATGGAAAAATGACTGAAATTATTGATTAGTTGGGAATCGCAGACAAAAAGCACTGTTTGGTGTCCGCCGCGCTCGCTCAAAGAACATTTTAACACGTAAACCAGTGAGGATCGCATCATGGTAAGCGGGGCATGGCTTAAAAGCATGACTCCAATATCGACCAATCAGATGGTTGGATTTCTTAAGTGAGGTATATAATTAGGTATATAAAAGATATATCGATTGTTTTAATATTCGGAGCATAGTATCTATACAGGCTCTCGTACGCCGGCGCGCCTTGGGGTCATATCACGATGTAACGTTCCCTTGAGCCTATAGAAACGGCGATGCCTCTCATAGCAGTCAATTTATCTATATTAATACCATACGGACCTACTTAAAATTATAATTCATAAAGTTTCAGGCAAACATTTTTTTCTTTAAATAGAGCGTATTTCATCGCTTCCCACACTTTTAGTTTGAATTAAGTTTGTTAAAAACATAATTTAATCAGGGGTTATGGTAAGGATTGCTAACAAACATGACTAACTATGTTCTCGAACTCGAATAGTAAAGCCTACAACTTCCGAGTTTTTACCTGATCGAATGTTTTGAGCTTGCTACATAATGGTGCTCAGCAGCTATTAAACCATAGTATTCTAGACCCTCTGATTGAACATTGTCTACCACAAACTCTGAGATTACAAGTATAAAACATAATTATCGCCGTGTTGTAACATTTCTATTTATTGAAATTTTGGATCCACCTATCGGGAGATATATCATACTCTATTTCTCTTTTTCAAGTGAAAATGTGCAAGCTAAAGATGTATTTTCTTTATCGTCAATATGAAGTGGACTGAACATTTTGTAGACATTTAATGATAAATGGATTGTTACCATACTAACCGGGATGGTAAATGAAATGTTACCTTGTATTTTTTGTGAGATTTTCATAGTTATCATAATATTCAATATCCAGATGGTCACTTCTTACTCACTTACATCAATTTTATTTGTAGTTCATATAATTTTGTTTACAGTTTCATTTTTACAAATTATAGCCATGACTTACATGTTTCCTTTTTTGTTTTGTCTTATACAATGTCACAATGGATAGACACTCAATATTTGACAATGGTGATGAAACAAATATCTTTAAATATACCTAAACCGTGTACCAAAACGTTTAATGTTAGCAAAAATGAACAACAAGACAGGTACATTTAGTAACTAACTTTAAACCTAACTGTTGTTATCAAGATACTCCATTTGATATTTTCACATAATAATTACAATAATAAAGCTTGTATACAGCAAACGTGTCTCCGAGTCTTTGCAATAGTAATATATAAATAATACACATCAGTCAGTGAGGGCATTAGTAAGAATTACCCACACGAGGTACTTTCGGAACTGTCAAACATACCCGAGGCGATAGCCGACGGTGTTTGGACTGTTTTGAAGGTACTGATTGTGGATAATTTTTACTAATGCCCGAACAAAATGTTTATCATTTGTTTCATGAGTTGTTTTTTAATGTTTTATAGACATGATTTTGATAATGACCGGTCATTATCCAAATGCCTGGTCACGTGTACGCTTTCAACCAATAATTTGATTAGGATCCACGCCATCATCTTATAAATTAAGATATCCCCTTTCAGGAAAAAAGTCTATTGGAATCTAAACGATGATTTCAGTCAAACATTACTAGAATTAAAGCACCAAATTGCGCCGAAAGAGTTTTAAAATTCAATTTTCTTTCAACTTATGAGGGAGCCATATCCCTCTTCAGACACTCCCCATATTTAACTCCATTATGTCCTACCCCCCACACATTACAAAAAAAGGGATTGACGCCCCTGTGCGTGGTGAGCTCTTTATAGGCAAAAGGCATTGCTTCGGTGTAAATGTATAACTTGCTTATTCTTTTAAACACAATATTTGGCGTATATTTTAAGAAATTCTCCCCGGTCGGAAAAAAAAATTCCTTTAGTACTCGAGTTAAGGCCGAGTAAAAGTATGATTGCCGGGCCCTCAGGGAGAACACTTATAATACTGATGAGGATACCCAGTGTAAACGGAAGTATGTTATCATTGTTATCATTGCCATTATTAAACAGATTGTTAGACATATACTTATCAAATATAAACTATGTACTTTACTTAATATGGTTCAAGTTCAAGTTCAAGTTTCAAGTTTTATTTATCTTTCTTTCATAACGCACATTACAAATATGACATGAATATAAACGAGTGAACAGAAAATGGCGTTACAATAGAAAGATGAGGTGACCTTGGTTGAAAGCAAGGTTTGTGGATTCAAGGTCCCTCATGAACAAACTCGTCAAATAAAAATAATGCGTACATTTAAATGCTTACAAAACTAAACTAACTAAACAACTGAGAAAATATTAAACATAAATAAGTACAATAAAATCTACTGACTACTAAATAATGGCCATAAACATCAGGAACAGGAATATACTGCGAGCAACAGGACTGAGACACAGACAAAAATTAAGCAAGACAGACAGATGAATAGATGTGAGAAACGGGAGTAGAATTATACTGACCTATATAGCAAATAATTTTCTTAAAAATTGATCACAACTATAAATATAGACGATATCGACTCAAATACAGTAACTTCAGTTTGGGCTTAAATACATAAATGCTGATCGATTGCGCGATTCTTGGTTCAAGGGAATTCCAAAACCTAGTAGTAAGGGCAAATTGCGATCTAACAAGAGGTAAGTGATATGCTTGCGCCTGTCGTGTGGAATAACTATGAACTTGGTTATTTTTCCTAAATATTCCAGCCAAGGCTTCTGGCAGTAGACCTGCATTCAATTCATACATTAGAGCTCCTAGTTGCAAATAATAAATATCTTCAACTTTCAAAACACCTCTATTATTAAAAAAAATAAAAAAAGAACATCTGTATGCGCAAGATCGTGAGTATTACAAACAATTCGTATTACTCTTTTCTGTACCAGTAGAAATTTATTCATTTGAGATTTGAATGAGTTGCCCCAAGCTAGCACACCATAGTGCAAATATGGCAAAATTAAAGTTGCGTACAACATACGTACAATATTCAGTGGGAACACAGATTTCAATTTATCAATTACACCAGTATTTCTTGACAATAATTTACAAAGTTTACTAATATGGCACTTCCAATTTAAATGTTCATCAATATGCAAGCCAAGAAAATTAAATGTAGATACCCTTTCAATCTCAACACCATTAAACATTACATTGCCAGGCAATATACTCAGGGAATTACTAAAGAGCATATCATTAGTTTTTTTAGATTTAAAGACAACTTGTTTGCATGAATCCACAAAGTCTTACATATGGCTCCGTTTAGTCTCATTTCACAACGCCATCTATCGTCAGAGCATGATCAGAGTCAGCAGCCTAACATGTTAATTTTTTTTTTAATCGTTAAAAAATTCATTTTTTGTTTAAACGAGCACATCCACTCCGACGTACGTTATCACTAGCTCTTTCATTGGAGCCCTCATGTCTCATTGACTTTTGAAAGTTCACACACCGTAATTTTTCAAAATAGGTTGCAAGCTCGTCATTGCCTATAATACACATGTGAAACAAGTCTAACTTTGGACTCAGTTTACCAAGCGATTTGAAGATTATAGGTCGAGCACACGAAACGTAAAAAGCATGAATTATCATAGATCACTTCTGCCTATTTCATTATGTCCATTTCATCCAACCCCCCACCGTAATTTTTCCGTTTAGTAAAAGCAAACATTTTGCCGAGTTTAGCAATAACATGAATATTCATGAACACAATACAGCCTTTTAGTACGTAGCGTATAGTGAATGGGAATGGGCGATGATCCGTTCAGGAGGTAGAGGTCAGTGGTTTGTGCTGGCAATGTTCACGCGAGCGAACATTTTACAGTCTGCAAAAGAGTTTGTGGATTTCTGTGAGAGAAAAATACACTCGAGTCATCGGCAAATAAAGTGAATGATAACATCTTAGCGGAAAGTTGAAATTCGTTAATATACACAATTAACAAAAGCGGACCTAGAAGGCATCCCTATGGGACCCCACAAGTGACGTCCCGCATATCTGAATCAATCCTATTTTAAGTAACAAACTGTTTCGTATTTGTTAAGTAGCATCTAAAACAATCAAATGCTATTCCCCTTACACCATAATGGCATAGTTTATCTATTTAAATATAATGATTTACAGTATCAAATGCTTTAGAGTAGTCTAAGAAGACACCAACTGTATGCACGCGTGCATCTAAGGCACTTGATATCTTATCCAACAAAGGTAGAATAGCATGAGTCGTAGTGTGTTTTTCACGGAAACCAAATTGAAAATTTGATAAAATATTAGCATTCATCAGAAATTTTATCGTCCGAGTATACATTAGCTTCTCAAGAATTTTAGAAAAGGAATTCAACAAAGAAATAGGACTATAATTATTCAAGATAAGGGTATCACTCTTTTTAAAAATGGGCACAACCTTTGCAATCTTCATTTTCATGGGTACAAAACCAGTGAACATTGATAGATTAAATATATGTACGAGGGGTTCTACAATACTAATAATTAAATTTGTTATCAACGCATTTGGTATATAGTCACAACCTGGACTTTTCTTATTCTTTAAAGAATGTACAATATCAAATAATTCTTCTACAGTCCTTGGCAATAAAAAATAAACTATTATGATTAGGGTTTTCTAAAAAAGATTAAAATGTTTTTGGAGACCCTGGAATGACGCGTGACAAATTCTGGCCAATATTACGAAAATATTCATTGAATTTATCTACAATAACTTCTGGTTCATCAACTACATTCCCATCAATGTTTAATTTACTTACACCAGACGCTTTTAGCTTGGGCTTTCAACAAAAAAAAACTAAAGAGAAATGTCAATACCATGTTGAACACCACATAAAAAAACTTTACTAATAGCCCCTTCACATACACGGAATTTTCTTACAAGTCCTTACGGATCGCACAAATTCACGGGTCTTTCACGGTTCCTTGTGATTTGGCCACTTTCAAGTGACTTGGTAACATTGTTGAAGGTTGATGACAAAAAAAATTGTATAAAATGTTACTTCCTATATTCCTTTTACTGTACTAACCCTCTGACATGCAAAAAATCCTGAAAAATTCTCAAACCAATAAGATATCCACGGTTTTCTTTGAAGGCGTCGATGTGAGGCACCCTCTAACAATGATTAACAATAAATTTTCCCAACCATTTTTGAATTTTCCCAACCGTTTTTCCATGAAAAAAAGACATAAAACAGGCTATAAAAAATCTATCAACACTTAAATGTCTAGAATGGAATGTAGAGCCATTTTGTTGCTTTGTGAGATTTGCAATCACCTAAAATGTGATAAAATTGTAATAATAAACTTAGGAGAACTAAGGAATCGATCAGATCAGTTTTTCCCAATTTGTACCATGAATAATGGTCCGTTTTCACTCAAATTTTCAGATTATCTTTAATTGTACATCTAGCATTGGAGGCACTACCTTAGCACCACTATCTCTCATCTTAACAATATTACAAATCATATTACATGATCAATTTAAGAGTTGTTACGAGTTATTACGAGATATTTAAGGTGTATTACGGATTATTACGAGTCATTACGATGTATTTACAGCAAAAATTCATCATCTGTTACGAGTTGTCACGGATAACTACAAGCAACTAACATATTAGTTACGACCTGTATACGTGTTATTACCAGCAGTTACGAGTTAGTTACGAGTATTTACGAGTATTTACGAGTCCTTATGATTTTCAGCCCCCAAAATAACAACTGAAAATGAAGTGTTTGAATTTGCGGATTTTATACCTTTCCCCAAATAAATAATCCGTAAACCAATCGTAAACTAACTGTAACAAATCGATTACAAAAATAAGTTACGAGCTATTTATGGATTCTCGCGATCAGTTTACGGATGGTTATATGTAGTGGCGAGCGGTTTACGATATTTACGGATCGTTACGAGCTATTTAAGGAAAAATCAATCGGGGGACAATTGTAAGAATTTTTTTAAAGGTTTAACAAAAAATGCCTCTCCTATCGCGAATCCTTAAGAGTGTCTACGAGTCGTTGCGAGTTGTGAAGAGTTATTTACGGATATCAGCGAGTTATTTACGGATGCTTGCTATTGACTTCGAGTTGGCGATCCGTAAGGACCAACACAAAATCCGTGTATGTGAGGGGGTTATAAGCTATAAGTTGTCCACTAATTACGTAGGACAACGTATATATATATGTAATTGACAACTAGGCTTAGGAATTTTTCCTTGAAATGGACCCCGGTGTCGTTCTCGATGCTATGATTGGGCTGAAAGACAGATTTGTGTGCCGCATTTCTAAATTTCTTTTCCATACTTTTCATTTCACAGGATCTGGAAATACTATTCTTTACTAAATGATATGATGATCAGCACAGTCTACTCCGTGATTAATCTGCTCAACTTTCATCACAATTCATATTTGTGATAAACCTGAGAGCTATGAAGATTTAAACTTGATATCAAGGAAAATTATTGTGATACTTCAACGACTACCAGTAAAATAAATGTCAGGATTAATTTCAACTTGATTTGCTATTGCATCGACTTACACCAAATTTTCTGCTTGCATTAACCATGTCACGTATGGAAGGTTAGGACAGAAAATGCTCTCTTGTTAAGATATGAACATGCTGCAAAAAGAATCAACTACCCTCAATACCTAGCTCAAACCTGAGACAAACATCGACACGAGTTAGCAGCAACAAAAGCAAAATGGGTAAGATTCCTGGCTACTTTGTCCTTCTTTACCTGGTGATTCACCAAGCAGCTTGGTTTACATCGTCTGTTCAGATTTTCACAGGGATAGCAGTAGTAATGACTGAGGAATCCAATCATTCTATCGCAGAAGACTTTGTTAAAAATCTTGGCACATCTTTAGAAAGCGTCCTATCTGGAGATGTTGACAACGTAAGGCTTTGGAATAAAGAGATGGCTGACTATGGGCATGATGGCCAAGTAACGATCTCCTTTACAGGATATTTTGACGAGTTTGAAATAGTTCCAGTCTGTCTAAGAAATAATACATTTTACTACGAGGATCAGACTTCAAATCGAAGCTATTCCATTATTTCTGTATCCATGCAAAACTTTCAAAATGATTTTGAAAAACAGTGCATAGGTAACAACAATTACGTTGCATATGTTGAATACTTTGCAGAGGACTGTCAATTTAAGATGCTGGGGTGTGAGTCTAATCATAATTTAAATCGATTGTTTAGATTTGACCTCTATGGACATGGGTCAATTCTATACAGTTTTTACTGCATCTATGCAGATGCTAATACTAGGATGGAGAATTCATGCCCCTCTTCAAGCATTTGGTTGGCACTGAAATGGGAGCAGGAGGAAGATGGTAACTGTATTATAAACAATACAATAGTCACTGGGTTTCCACCTCCTTTTGCTTTCATCGCTGATGAAGATTTTGACGATACAGTCCATATCGACACCTTGCCGTTCATCTTAAACTGCCCAACGGTATTTTCTGGACCACCAATTATCCTCTTGTATGGCGATCAGACATGGGAACAGCTTCCAGAGTGGTTACAGATGTGTCTTCGAGTCCTCAACGGCGTTTCTTTAGCTGCACTTCTATTCTGCCTGCTCACATTCGTCATGTTCAAAGAGCTCCGTAACACCCATGGTAAGAATGTCCTGAGCCTTGTAGTTGCAGGGTTGATGTCTCTCTTTTACACATCAGGGTACATCCCGCTGCAAACGGATAATCCTCAACTCTGTGTCTTCTTAGCTACCCTCATCTACTACTTTGTACTTGTACCAAACTACTGGTGGACGGCTGTTGCCATTTTTCTTGCGTGGACACTTGGCAGGAAAGGTATTCATCGCGTCGATGAAGTTTCTGGAAGCCGCTTCTTTCTTCTCCTCTCTCTTTTTGGGTGGTGCCTACCATTACTTTTTTCTCTCCTAGCCGTCTTTCTGCACATTGGAGGCATCAAAATCTATGATATCGACAAATACTGCTGGATTGTTGGTGGATGGCCTAATTACCTTTTAGCGGTACAAACTGCAGTACCCTTCCTTGTGGACTGCTTCTTGTTTGTTTTGGTGCTTTACAGATTGAGAGCAACACGACAAGAGTTAGCATCACTGGACTCGAGAGGAAAGTCAGATTGGAGGAACGACCGTCAAATAACAATAAAGGTATGGTTTTATCTTTGCAGTCGCTTGGACAATTTTAAATATGAAATTTGCCACTATAAATTCACATTCCCTTAAGGAAGACAAATCTGCCTCCGCTCTACACAATTCTTGGTTCTGATTTTGTGATAGAGGCCAGACTTTTCCCACTGCAGTACACCACTGATCTCAATCAATGAGTTCTGACAATTAGTCATAGAACTATTCAACACATTATAGGCAGTTTACCCCCATTTTGCATAACTGAGTTTTATTCTGGTTCTTGGAAGTGAAAACTCATGACCTTTCCAGGATTTCAAATTGACTCCAATTGTGTTTGACATAAACACAGCTTTTCGGATATCGCAGATAGTGTCACAAGAGTCCCTATAATTCTTTAAAATCGCAGATGGCCTACACTTTTCGATGTCATATTCCGATGTTTAGGGAACACCCTACAGTTGTGCACGGTCTTCTATATGAAGACTTATTAATATTATTTTACAAATTAGCTTCTAAATTATTATTACACAATACACCACATGATTCCTTTAAATAAAATACTTGAAAAGATAGCCCCTGTTATATACCTCACTTAAGGAATCCAGCCATCTAATTGGTCGAAAAAGCAGTCATAAACTTTAACTATTCCTGTAAAATTGTCCGGTTTACTTCCAGTTATCGGAAAAATAGTTCAGCCATGGTGAAATACCCATAGGTTGACACGTTACAAAATGGTCTGACCGATCGAGGATACCTTACGTGTGCGAAGAATTGGTCGGTATTTTTTAGCACAGCGCATCGTTACGGCAAATAAAGCAAAATGGCTGAAGAAACTCTCCCAAAATTTCAACTTCTTGATGATGATCAGATGCAAGACTTGCTGACAACAAGAACACCAAAAATAGGGTACGTAAAATTGTCCATAAATATATTCAGAATAGATCTAGTAGATCTAGATTAGATTAGATGTAGATCTAGGCCTAGACCTAGTAAATCTAGACTCGTGCTAAAAATAGAATCCTTCTCATAGAGATTGCACACACCGTACTGCACTGCGCACTGCCACTGGTCGATGCATTGGTCGATGTTTTAATTATCAAAATGAGATTCAAACTAATATTGCTTGTGATCCTGAAGGTGATACTCAATAAGTGAGGTGTCATTTGAAAGCGCAGGATTTTCTCCATATTCCCCACAGAGCCGGCCCACCCCCAAAATTATAAAAAAATATCTTGCTTAGACTAGAATCTAAATCTAGTCTACTCTCACAGATACACTCTTAAAACACAACCGTGCAGATACACTAGAGAAAGGCCAAGATGGTGTCATAAGTTGAACTCTTTTTTCGGCATATAAAAGTGTTAATGACTGCTTTAATATTCGAGAAATAGTTGTTTTTCTACGCTCTCGGGAAGGTTACAATTGGGCTATTTCCTTCGGCATGCCACGGGAAATAGCACAATTTTAACCTTCCCTTGAGCGTATAAAAACAACTTTTTCTCTCAGAGCAGTCATCAATACTATACTATCCCATTCCTGACACCACTATGATTCCTTAAAGGGGAATCCAATCCTTGTAATTATTTCATTTGTATGGAAACAGGGGAAAAATAAACCGAAAGGGGAAAATTTGAAATAAATTGGACCAATAGTAAGAAATGTATGAATGTTCGAAATATGAGATTGCTAAGTCCATGCAAATTACTAAATTGATAGTTTCGCCGGTAGTTTGTGACGTAGTCGCGGATACCTCCCGTTTGTCGTGTTCAAATATATCATCACATCAGTGCCTTTTATGTTCACTTACTACTCTTAGATTATTGATAGCATATAATCATAGGTCCTCTAAAATGAAAATAATGACTATCCTGAGTCATACGTTTTAAAATGTTGACAATTCAATCACCTTGTACGTTGGAACAAATGGAAACGCTACGACAATACGGAGAAATTACCGAGGTCGCCAATTTGAAGAGCCCATTCCCAAAACAACAAAAAAAAAAAAACTTTTCTCACTTTCTGTTCGATTTCGTTCAATTTTTCACCAATCTACTTTTCTAATTTTCTGCTCTACGCTGGAGTACTTTGCTTTTAAGGTTGTGTGTTTCTTTGAAACAAAGGAGGCTTAATAAAGAGTTAAAAATTAGTTCTCTCTTTACATCAGTAGAAGGTTACGACTTATTTACATGCTAAGACATTCACGACTTTAGTTCTTAAAACGTTATATTCCGGTAACGATGTTCGATTAATAAGCCAGTTTACGGTTGCAGTCTGAGCATGAGCAGATAAAGGTCATTTGTACAAAAAATGTAAAACCCACAGAAATGAATACTGGATATGCGCTCATGCAAGTTATATAACATTATTAATTTATGCACCAACGGTACATTCTAAGATACGCAGGTGGACGTATTCTTTTCAAGAAGGCAAACAAAAGGTACTCATGAAGCACATCTCGGACTTTGGCAGTTATTATTCTCAGTTGCTCAAAGTGGAATTTCTCCATGTGTAAAAGATCTGTGGATATTTGGGGTCATTTGTACCATGTGCTATCCGTCAACTCCCTTATTACAATAACTGTCATCATTATTAGTCAATACGATGCGTCGACAGATGGCGCTATCATTCACACCATCATAAACCATTGACATTTATTTCTGTTTTACACCTTTTTTGTTGTTGGTATGAACACATACAGATGGCGGCAATCTTTGGTGTTCTCTGGCTTCCATCATGGATCTTCTATGTGGCTTTCCTGTTCAAACCAATTACTAGTCTAGCCATCATCGCTCAGCTTCTGAACCAACTCTCGACCTTCATCCTACCAATCGTGTTGTGCTGTAACCAACGAGTGGCTGCCCTCTGGAAGGCCAAGTTGACGCCATTAAGGGATATTCTCATCACTTCATTTTTGCCAAGTAGCATTCAAAGCGATTCTCACAAGAATCAATCAGACCCGATGCAGGGTAAACCCTGCGTTCATAAGATTGGGGCTCTAATTGACAGCAAGGAAATACAGCTCCATGAAATAGACGAAAAAACAATAGTTGACAAAAAGGGAAACTTTAAGGGAATGTGGTAACTTCGTCTTATTCTGAACACAATCCTGGATTTAGCTGATGCTGCATCATTATCATAAACCTTTAGGTTAGTCAGGAATCCCATGGCTTTTACAAGCCGATTGCCTGTCTGATTATCAAAATATCTATGATTGTAACTTGAAATTTCAAAAACCGTTTTCCCAACGGTTTTCATTACACTATTAAAAGTCTTTTGGGAAACATAAGTATGGTAAAATCGGTCACTCAAAGATGTTTAGTGTTTTGAGGAACTTCGTGATCATTTAAAAGAGCAATCTTATTAGGGCTTCAATATTACATCATATCACAGACGCTGATAACACGCAGGGCCATGCATAGCAGATTTGGCATTTAAAAAATGCTTTCAAATATTTTCTTAAAGTCGATATCATCCCAAAACCTATTGTGCTACATTTGTTAGAATTACAATGGTTGTAAAGTACACAGACGTAAAAATGCAGCAAATGCCCCAGCAAACGCTTAACGTTCTTTTGACGTCCGCAAAACGTACAAGTGCTTTCAAACGTTTGTAGAACGCCTTTTTACGTCCAAAGAACGTCTTTTGTTCAATATTTCTTCATACGGAAATAATTTTCCTATTCCTATCGATATATGTTTCTGAAAATTTTAAAAGCGATCTTGCCTGTAGGCATTATTGCAATTTGAGATACAGAAATATCTTGTTATTATTATCATTATTATTGTTTTGTAATAATTGAGTTAATTTGTAACGAAGTAGAAAAATAATAGAAACAGAATGGTAAAATGTTGACATAAATCGGACCAATAATTAGAAAGTAATATATGTTTGGATTATGTTTGGATCTCAAACTAGCCATGGACAACTCTCGTTGTTTAAATATATCATCATTGTCTGTCTTTCTCCTAAGTGCCCTCTACTTGGAATACTGATAGCATATTATCATAGGTCCTCTAAAATACAAAGACTCTCCTGAGTCATACGTTTTTAAATGTTGCCTGTTATGTACTCTTAATTAAAAGGTACACAATGGAATGGTAACAGATTTCAAAGTAAGTTTGTTTCGCATGGCGCAGCTTTTACAACTGTGACTCTTTGTATGGCATCATCAATATACAACACCTCTCCCCCTTAGTTTCCGAATTAGTGATTACGATATTAATCGAATTCCAGCATTATATCAAAATGTCATGAACAGTTTTGAATCTATTTTTCAACGAATGTAGTGTACTTCATCTATACATTAACTTTATAACAAATTACTTCCTTATACTTTAAAGTAACAAAATGACTAATATGAATGTTAAATTATTACTTATGATATTCAGTGAGGCGGCCATTTCTTTCATTGACTTATACACATATTAAGAGAGTAAGATATCGTTTAATTACTTCATATAAAACCAACAATTTGCATTAGTCATTTTGTGTGTTTATTGTGTCGAAACAGACGAAATTCTGTCCCGATTTTATTTCTTATTATTTCTACTTTCCTTTTGAGTGAAGTTGTATATTAGGATTATATCTTCCTGTACGTCTTAACTGAAATTGTTTGTCAACCATTACGTAAGAAGAAGAACATTGAATTGAACTCCGATAATTGTCGGATTCTGTACAGATCCAATTTACACAGTGTAATTTTGTTTTACTCTGATAATCAGAGTACTTAGTACCTGGTAATTAGAAATTTCTTGGTAAAATTACTCTGTAAAATTGTGAATGGTTTGGTAAAAAGCAAGGATAGACCCTTGTCTTTTCCCAAAGATTACCTGGATATTAAACCTGTATCAGTATACTATGTGCTCATTGTAATCTTCATTTATCTGTTCGGAGCCGGTCTGGAGTCAGTTTGGAGTCAGTCTGGAGTCGGTTTGGAGTCAGTTTGGAGTCAGTCTGGAGTCGGTCTGGATTCGGCCTGGAGGAGGTCTGGAGTCGGTGATGGAGTGACTGAGGTATTTTGAGGAGATCGGTATTGGTATTCCATAGATAGTGAAATAACTTGACCCATTAGGTCGGTGTATAAAACTCCACAAAATAACAAAACACAAAGGGTATCTATAGAGGGTTTTCATCATTTGACTGACTGTAATACTGTGAGTTATTCATGACAATCATTTAAATCCTGGTATCCGAATTACTACACATCTTTTAAAATCTAATTATATACACTTGGCATCAGAAGATCGGATCCTCAAAAGGCATTATATTTTGAGGATTTTGCATTTCAAATTTTAAGACACGATTGGTGATTTTTTCAAAATAAACCTTTTGAAATTATATAAAAAAGCATAACATTTTTTCCCTTCAAGATGTAAGCTCTTTAGATCATCCACGTATTGATTGTTAGAATAGTCTAGACCTAAAAATCTACTTTAGGAGACGTATTTCATATGCCAGAGATCTCGACTTTGATCCCCAATACATGGCATGTGTACTAGACCGTGCACTGAGTTTTGTTAAACAATGTATGGTACCAAGCTGGGACTGTACGAACGGTTATAATTCCATTCCTGGACTATAGAGCTTTCGGTTCAGACTGTTTAAACAAAATGATCCAAACTTCGTGTACAATAAAATCTGTATCCTGAATAATCCAATAAACATGTGACATGTCAACTTGAAAGTTAG
>BEXV01000930.1:76401-124859 GCA_003118195.1 Hemicentrotus pulcherrimus
TCATATTAACAGTATCAGTAGCAGAGGGGTAGGAAATGAAAAGGAAGAAGAAACAACAAGAATCACATGAGATTTTAACTGATACACGCATTAGGGTAATCCAACATTTTGTTTAAAGGCCTTATCTTATTTCCCTTATCATTAGTAAGTTAATCAACTCTAATTATAAGCACACTCAGTGATAATGTTCTTTCCATCACATGCATGTATTAAGCGTGAAAAGAATTTTCCTTAGTTTCTTTTCTTAATCATTCCACATTATGTGGTTTTGCTTAATACAGTTTGATTCAGAGACTTCAGAATATACCAGATGCATGAGTAAAAAGGGCAAAGATGGATGCTCACACTTAAATCCTTAAATTGGCAACACATTGACAGATTCAATTTTTTTTTTCGATTATTATTTTTTTCGATCAAAATGTGCCATTTTTCCCCATTCAACTTTTCGCTTACATTCTAACACATGTGACTTACATTACATTTTATTCTGACATTGCATCCATTTAAAAAAAAAAAAAATCTTCACTAATTTGAAGACCAATATGTGATCAATGTAGACCTAAAAATATATCATTCAGCACATGCAAGATTGCAACTCTATGACAAAGCTAGGGAAGTAACGGATGAAATAAGTTAGATGAGGGTTAACATGAAGAGAGAGAGAGAGAGAGTAACACACAAAGACTGACACGGAGCGTGTAGATGTTCAACTTATGTGATGTTACCGCTTGCAAACTTTCTCGCAACTTTTCATCTCGGCAAAATAACAAAAGGAAGCAGAGCGGTATATACATATAACATTTGTTATTAGCGGGTAGTACACTCTATCTGCACTCTAGCTCCGTCACTATGTATACTCTTAATTCCAGTTCAGATCCGGGGAGGAGCGGACACCAGGGTAGTGGGTGAAAAAAAAAGGAAAACTAAAACCATGAAAAAAGTACGGAACTGTAATTTGCCTTGATCTATTTTGATCTACATCACCCATCTCCCGCAGCCATTGAGACATTGAGAATTCGGCTAGGTATGAGAGGAGTGTAGATGTAGAGAGCGGATGAAGTTCGAGAGAGATGGAGAGAGAAAAGAGAAGGGGAAACATAAAGGGAGCGAAACAGCGGAAAATTTCGGCGCACTATATATTTTCGTCATTACAGTTAGTTTTTACATATCTGGCGACATTGCCGGGTCTCAATTAGGAACTGCCTGCTTTTTACCCTCATTTCTCTCTCACTCACTCACTCTCGTTCAGTTTGGGGAGTGCTTGAAAGCGAAGGCAGCCAGCTTTATTTAACTCCGCCAATATAGGAGAGATTAGATCTAATTGCGCGGGCTTTTTCTCGTCTGCGCTTCACCACTAGGATCTCCCGCCAAAAAAAGGAAGAAAAAATCAAAGCGGTGAAGCTTTATTCTTTCCCCTTCTCCCTCTTTCTATTCCCCCCATCTCCGTTCATGCTCCCTTTCCTACCCTTCCTTGAAAATAGATTTGTGGAAATGGCAAAACCTATGCCTGGGGCGTCTGAAAATTGAAAGCTTACAACTCGAAACATTTCTGCATTTCTAACGCCCATCACTTCACTTTGTTTTTTCTGGTCGACCGTGTATGGGGGAGCTTCAATAATTGCATCAGAATTGAGATGCGCGCAAGGGCTTAAAATTCAAAAACAATTATATCTCCTCTCGTTTATCTGTCTATCTCCCCCCTCCCTTTCATTCTCTCTGTATCTCTCATTCCGGTGTTTCTTTTCCTTCCTAGCTGTATGCTTGCTACTCAAGATGAGGGGATGAGCTAGATGATCTTTTGGCCAACTAAAAAAAGTGCGTTGTCTAAACTGATATCAAATGTGAGTGCAAATTGCAATTTTTGTTAGGAAGCTTACTCGGTGTATAGGAGAGTGACAGTGATAAAGGCAGAGGGGGAAATAGAGAGGGAGAGAGAGAGAGGGAGAGGGAGAAAGAGAGAGATTAAACGAGGGGAGAAAAGTTGAGAGTGAAGGAGAAGGCAGAGAGAGAGAAAAGAGAAAAAAGAGAAAGGGAAATATGACAGCAAAGAGGAAAAGGCATGGGCAGACTTCAGAAGCGCTTTTATAACATGGGCTTCAATTAAGGGCTTAGTAAGGCGTTTTCGAGCTTTAGGCCGGCTTTCATTAGCTCCGCCAATTTTCAATAATGGCGGTTATTATCAAACTTGTTAATAATACCCCAGCATTAATGGAATATTGCATTAGGGTTCAGGTAAACCTCGCACTTTTTCTCACAGTTCAACCATCATCAGAAAGTTTATTTTCGAATGACCTACTTTTCTTGTTACTAAACTTTAAAGTTCACTGATATACATTGGCACATATCACAAACAAAAATGTCATTCTAAAATGAGTTTACATTTCATTTTTTTTGAGATTTTGCAGTTTCGTAATATTTTGCACACTCATGCATTCTTTAGTTAAATATATTTTGATGGTTTCCAATTAAATTGCAAGCATTATATGAAAGGTGAAAACATGATTTGAAGAACTTCAAGAGAACATAGAATGCCTAACACTTCTTGTTTTTTCATTAAAAAATATTAGGCTTGCAAACAACCTGAAGAAAAATAACTTATCGGTATGGGTGCGATGAATGAAAGAATCAAGAAAGAAAATATATATAGAATAGCGAATGGTGGGAATAGAGCAGGGAATAGAAGAATGAGAGATAAAGGAGAGACATGTATTAACAGGCGGATATAATGAGAGAGAGAAAGAAATAGAGAGAGAGAGAGATAGTGAGAATGAGAGAGAGAGAGAGAGAGAGAGAGAGAGAGAGGAGAGAGATGAGGAGGAGGAGGAGATTAATATGGGTAAAGTGTAAAGAAAAAAGGAAAGGGGAAAATAATTGTGTAGAAATACGTATCAAGAAAAAAAAACTTTGTTCCATTTTTTTCCTACCACCTGTTAGGACAAAATGTCAAACAACAAACGACGAACATGATCCAAAGAGTCTGTGTTATTTCTGACATTTTCTGGAAAACATTTCTTTAACTCAGTGCTTCTTTATATTTCAGCTTTCCTTATCTTACTTCCCTTATCAATAGATGATCATGTATAAAGACCAAGATCATGTGTATGCGAGATCCAACATAACACAACCAAACCATTCAACTAATTTATAATTCATTCAATCACTTAATCAACTATTCAATCAATCAATCAGTCAATCAATCAATTAACCAACTATTCACACTTCATTGAACCATCATCAACCATTGAACATTACCTCACAATCAGAATTATTTTATTAATACCGTACACAAACTAATTAAGATGAAGGACATATACACGTTTCCTATTTAGATTTTCCTCACTCTTTTAATAAATAATAAACCATCATTAATCACTTAATACATAATACAATATATATAAATTGCACATCATCGGGAGCCTAGCTTCTGGAATGGCAAGTCAAAACATCATTGTTTATGTACAGATTGTAAAACCAATATGCGGTGGGGGCAGACGTTATTTTACCAAACATATGTTTAAAGTTATTTAAATGTTAAAAAAACAAAAAACAATTTGCGCATTAGGACGCGGATAGACTTTGCATGGGAAAACGATTCCTGCGAGATATGTGAATGAAAGAAAGTACCAAATCACAATAAGACGGATTTGTTTTGCTACGTTTTAAATTGATTAAAGTGTAAAGGAATGATACAATAATACAATACCACAGACACGGTATAACATCTAGGTCAATTATTTTAGAAGAAAGAAGATACTGGATTTATCATGTGTAGGAATTTGTTGCGTTTAAAATCATAACAAAATGATAGACAGATAATCAAAGACAATGGCTACTTTGTGGTATTGTCTTTGGGAAACAGAACGTCGATCAGAATCGTTTAAAGTAGCATCGTAATGAACACATGTCGACGCATAAAACAACATGTAAAATGAAAGTGTGTAAATTGTTGAAAAAACCCAATGATTTAAAAAAATATATAAGAAACAAGCAATACAAAACAAAACGGAGGTAAATGGCATTAAGATATCAAGATGTAACGTATGAAATAGCTTGTTATGGATTACTATGTAAGTAATCTAGACATTATATTAAGATAAACCCACATTTAAAGCTTGTATTGTAATTTCACATTCATGAATCATCAGTATCAATTTGCTTTTCCTTCCTCAAGTTATCTCAAAATATGCCAACATTCATCCAACATTGATATAATTAAACGAAAAGGAAAGTAGACCGTCCCGACAAGCTAACGTGTTAAGATGCCATTATCTAACAAGCGTAAACGTAATGACAGAAATGGCTATTATGCATCAACCAAATCGTGATAATCGATGTACTTGACATTAAAAAAACTATACCTCAAACCTCTGGCTTAAACGTGTATATCTATTTTAAATAAAATAATCGTAGTTGGGAGTAGAATACGCAACTTCGGCGCAACTTAAACTTTGATGATAAATTAAATATTCCACAAGCTTCATATGTTTTAAAAGAAAAATCCAGATTCCATTTTCACCGATTTATTTTCATCGTATCTGTACATTCATCTTCATAAAAGTTATGTGCACATTTCAAAACCGGCCATTGGTATGGGCACTGTTTTTCTCAATAAACATTTCAACTGTAAATCCATTTATATACATACATGAAGTCAGTAATGATGAATTGATCTAATCCATCAACAACACCCGTACAGGGAAAAACAACAAGAATACTCTTTCTCCCTTTTTATTTCTTCAAAAGGTAAATCACGAGTATGAGAACTATACATATACATTACGACATGGCTCAGAGTACTTGAAAACTACGGGCAGTGTTTTGAAGTTAAAAGCAAATGAGATATTCAGAAACCAAAAGCAGTTATTTCTCAAGGTGGTATTTGAATTTTCAGATTAGGTTTGGAGGAAATGTGCGGTTTACATTGAATAGCATTAATAGATGTATATTATGATCTCTTGACTGTTGTTATTCTTCTCTCATACCAATCTGAAGATCATTATTTAATCGCATCTTTTCTTATAAATAACAACCAAACTTGTTGAGGTGTGTGACGGTTATTGAGCCTCAGATATATCGTTTTTTTACATAGGGTTTAAATAGAACAAAAATGCAGTAATGAATGACAAAGGGCGCATCAAATGTAGCATATCGTTCTATTTTCTCGTTGTTTACATTTTGTTTTCTCTTTGTATGAGGTAGGCGAATCCATATGCTACCAGATAAGAAATTGTTATAACAGTTTTTAACATGAAACTTAGATCTAGAAGGGAGTAGTTATTGAGCAGTGTCAGACTGTTGTTTTTCACCACGTCTCTAGTTTTGTTCGTAAAACAAACATGACACACCCACATAATGTATATCACACACCGATCTGGACGAGTATACCAGTGTTACGAGCTGGCATCCATATCTCTGTGATTCTACCGAGTGATGAAATATGGCCATGACATGAAAACAAGCTCACCCATTAAGCGGCAACATAATTTACGAGGTTTTCGCGGCGAGAATTTATGCCTCATTTTTACCGCCTTTTTTGTGTGGGAAGTTCTTTCATCACATTTGTGAATGCGCCTGTGAATAAAATCGTCCCCTTGGGCTCCTTGAATGCTCGATGTTTCATGCGATTCCCGCCAAATATTAAGCAATCTGACAATAACAATATTTTGGCTTGATTTATCCCCTTATCTAAGAGGAGTAAATTGCCTGAGTGGCAACGGGGAGGAGAAACGTAACGTGAATATGGACTCTGTACCCATCATGTGATACTCATGTGTAATGGGTATGATAAGTGATAATATCATTTTCTTGTGAAGAGCGATATAAATATTTATACAGTCAGAAAGGATACTTCTATTTCGAAATTACCCTTCATTTCTGAATACGCTCCTACCCTGTCTAAATGTACTCTAAAAAAAGATCCGAGGGAAAATGTTTCAAATAAAACGTTATATTTATTTTTTTTTTAAAGTGTGTTCAAAGAATTATATTCTTGAGACGAATCTGATTTACACCTTAACTGCATTTGTTTATGAGAATGTTAGATTATTCTCAATTATTTTTATCTGTCAATGCTAAGCAGAAATGAGCCATGTAACATAATTCACACAATCATGTCGCATCAATTTAGCAGAAATGCATTTCTTTTGAGTCCTTTCTCAGCTGAAGGGTGAATTGGACGACATTCTATTTCTTTCTAATCTGATATCATACATAGTCACTGCAGAATGTAATAAATAACGATAAGAAATTTGTACAGCCTCTTTTTGCCAAAGCATACGTTGCAACGCATGTGACGGATGAAATTATTTTTTTAATTTTTCGAGGTAAGAAAATCATCTGAAGATTCCATTGAGGGAGGCGGCGTGCTCGAGAGCTTTCCTGCGTAACGATGCTATGCTTGTACCCCTCCACATATCACCAGCATCTGATACACTGCATGAGAGATCGGTCGAGCCGTCGGTCACGGGGAGATTGGGCGGGGACGGACTGGACAAGCCGCTGGACATGCTTCCCGTGGTCATTCCTTGCAGCGAAGGTTGATACATCGACGTCATCGACCCCATCGAGCCGTTGGCTCCCATCGAGAGCGTGTTGAGACCAGTGGTCTGCCCCATAGAACAGTTGACGCTCTGCTGTTGCATGCTCTGTCCTAAACCTTGGCGCGGTAAAGACGGGGGCAGAGCCAACGACGCCCCTGGTCCTCCACCCATCTGGGACATTTGATGCGAGGGCATATGCGTGGTCATATGTGGTGCCATGTGCGTGGTCATACCCGACATCGCCGGCCATCCCCGTGTGTCCTGGCCGTGGAAATTACAGAAGGAGTCGTTCATCGGTGAGGGAAACTGGGCGAGTCCGTGATGAGATGGTAGGAGAGCCCCTGGGGTACGGAACACGTTCGTGGTCTTCTTGCGCTTCTTCCACTTGGCTCTGCGGTTCTGAAACCAGACCTGTAGGGTGGAGAGAAAGGGAGAGAACAAGAAAGAGAGAGATAGGGATATGTTAGATTGATAACGAGCTCGAACAACGATTCTAAAGTCTTTTATTATACACGCACGCAAACAATATGTTATAGAATGTTTGACAACGTTCGCCATAATAGGGTAAAACCATGAATTTAGCAGGTCCATGAAATTGGTAAAACACGAACGTTTTTGTTATTATTAGTCTTGAACACAACTTTTTTTGAGATATATATTTGTATGTTTTTCTATTCCTTATAACAGGCGAAATAAGTTAATAAAATGTCATCTGATAAAGAAAAAATGTTAAATTAAGGGAAATTATATGAAATTTTAAGAAAAGTAAATCATTTAAATTGTTGAATGCCTGACAAGAATTTTTTTTAAATGTCAATGATTCTGTGATGGTTCAATTAGAATTTCCATAGAATGATATAACCAAAAAATACACGTAAAGGCGGGGGATGCACAAAATGTCCAACGTCATCATGCAAATGGAAGACTCGGACTTTGAGAATGCAGAAAACGGAATTACTGAGAGAATTTGGCACATTTTAATTTGATGAAGAATCTTTTACATTTCTAATATTTCAGTCATCGAAGCAACCGGGGGATTTATTTTTGTTGTTTATGAGCGACTGCTCTAAAGAATAAGATTTTAATACACAGGTTAAATAAACTTGTTAACAAGAACATGTGGGTAAGAATACTTCACACAGAACTGGACAAATACACAGGTTAAACAAACTTGTTGATAATAAAATGTGGGTAAGAATACTTCATAAAGCACTGGACAAACTTCAGAACATCCCTGCCAGTTTCTGCTTTGTACTTTGGCCGTAGAATAGGCCAGTACATACATGTCGCAAAATGTAACATGTACTGGAAGGTTTTCATTTTAATAATTGTGATTTCCAACCTTGATCAAAGACTGACATGATGAACTCTACTTCCATAGTTAGATGGTAATAAAACAATCACCATTCCCTTCTCCACGGCATAAGGTGCAAATGTTGTCCTTACTTATGTTCCGTTTGGATTTCTACATTCGCTCTAAATGTAAGAATCCGTGCATAATCCTTCTTTTCCTCCTACCTGGAAGGCAAAATCTGAGATTTATAGACCCCCGTTCTCTCAACACTTCCCTGCACGGTTAAATGATCGCACTTTGTCGGATGCAAATAAGAAGCTGACAAGCACATTTACGAAATAAATTGGGCCAGGGGAGAAGCGCGCTAATGCATTGTTTACATCTTAATGCTACTTGTATTTGTGTCTTCAAGACGTGTGCGATATAAACTATCGCGTGTGCTATAGGGGTATCCATTTCAGGCGGTCGTGTGCTTGCCATACTGTTCCGGTCAGAATGGGGAGATATTCATTTCCTAACCTGTACATGGGAGTTATGATATTGTATTAGATATAGAGCGATGATGACGTCCAATTTTACACCAAATCTCCTTATATTCTTTGCTAACCAACATTAGTTTAGACTAGTCAATTTATATATCAGTTAACGTGCGTTCCCTGTTTTTCGTTTCATTACTTCTATGATTCATGCTCTAACAACACTCACTCCGCGCTGACCGATTTCCTAAAATATAGATGCACTTCTTTGACCCCGGGTAAGCCAGAACTATAAGCCTACCTAACCCTAACCCTAAACTAACCTAAAAAATAAAGTAGCGACTTCAATCCTGATGCTCTTTTTTCGACAGAACGAAAATGTTGCCCGTACATAACGGTTTGATCACCACAAAATCAGAAGGGGCTTTTAGGTCGGATTAAATGAAAAAAAGCGAAAGAGGTAAAGCAATGCTGCATGTCCTCGGATGAATGGTATGAAATTAAATTTAGGAAGTATCCGGTTTGCGAGCAAATTAAAATACCATTACTGTCGGCATATATCATAGATGATTTGAAATAGACTAACTCTTCTTTCTAGTTTGATTGTTGCATCGTCTTTAAGATCCTCACCATTGCCATTCTTATTACTGTGGTTATAATGGTGATTGTAAAATTTGAAAAAGAAAATATAGAATTACCTTTTAGTCATACAATATAAATAAAATTATTTTAGGAATAAAGTGATTGGTGAAAAATAAATGGTTTCGATAATTTGAGTTTAAACCACCAGTTATCCCGTTGCAATAGTATTTAGATGACTACAACAATGAAAAATCAATAAAGAACAACGACAACAAGAAATGGGATATAAGATAAAATATTGGACTCGTAAAAATCTAGTAATGCTGTGCGTGTTCACATTCACACGAATCTATGAGAGGCATTAATTCTATCGGTAATAAAACTCTACAGTAACATTTCCCTGTTAGATCTAATTTTATATCATAGACCTTTTTCCCCCTCTTTCCTTCCTGCTTCCAAATATCGCTTAGAGAAATAAACACGCATTAAACAGTGGAGCTATGATGACTATGTCTGGCTTTTATAGCCCTACCCATCTCGACCACTAATGGATGCCGTCCATCACGGCGAGGCGGCGCGAGCGAGAAGGCGGCAAACCCCTGACGCGACTTGCCTCACGTGTCACCATGTCCGGAGGAGAATAATAAGGGTAACAAGAGGAGAGTTGGAGGAAAAAGTGGTAACATTAGCCGTGTGAGAGTGCCCCGGAGCGTCCCGGCCCGTCACTCTGGGTTAAACTCGCTAGCTCCTTCTCCCTCACTCGGGAGCTGTTGGCTAGCGGAGATGGACTTATCCTTGTTTTCACTTTTAAAACATTTTTTATGATAAAATAAGACTCTCTTTGGGGTAGTCGAGGAGCTATTATTTCTTGAATGCCATTCATCTGCAACCTATTTCCGTCATGGAAAACGAGACTTCCTTGCAAATGCATGACAAAAACAAAAATCTCTGTCCAACACATTTTTATTATTCAAGATGTCCCTTCTCCTTCCCCCTCCCCCCTCTCTCTCTCTCTCTCTCTCCCCCTCTCTCTTCCCCTCTCTCTTCCCCTCTCCCTCTCCCTCTCTCTCTTCTCCTGCTCTCTCGTACACATTCTCCTTTATATATTTTTCATTAACCTTCAAGCAAAAGGGATTTATTTCAATAGCTTATCTCACAAAAATGCATTTTTATCATGTTACTTTTTGATCTAGAATGTTAGACGTTACAGAGTTTTACTTTGGATTTCTTTCATCATTATTCGTCTTCATTCAAATATATTTCACCTTTGTATTTTACTCGTAAAAGTTAAAACTAAAGTATTCTCATCTTTTCCTGAACCCATGAATGAAAGACCTGATCTTTTTTTTTTAATAAAATGTTTAAATTTAATTTCTTATGCTAGTTTTGACATTTCTTAGTATTTTATATTTTCTGTTTTTGTTTTTCTTCAAAATTTGTTTTCATCTTAGTAATCAATTCAAGTCATTAATGTGATCCAAGCTTTTTAACCTATTATTGTAAATCTGGAAGCCCGAATCCCTCTTGGATAGACTCTACTCTTTTACATTATCAGTTTTTCTATTCGCAAAACAATACCCTTATACAATTATAAAAACAGAGCTCTTCTTTCCCAAAAGCGCTTTCTGCTTTTCTCGTCATACTCCTTGTAAACTCGCTCTCTCTCTTCCTCTCCTATAATCTCATCGAGTATTTATCCCTCTCCCGTCTCTATCATGTAAGATAAACGCCCATGTTTTTTCTCGAGTCTTGTGTCAATCTTATTTCCCCCATGGGGAAATAGACGAGACATCTTAGACCCTCTGGTAGACCGAAGGGAGAGTGAGAAAGCACTCCGACCCGGGCTAAACACTATTAATCTCGTGTTTTTGTTTCTGATGCCTACCTCTCTAGAGAAGGGTGTCATCTCCATTGCTTGACATTTCTCTCTCATAGCACGGGCACCATTTATTCGCATGCAAAATTCGTGCTTTCATTTTGCAGGTTGGTTTGGTAATTTTTAAGCAGACGCAGAGCGTATGGAGAAATGTAAGATGAAAAATGAGGCAGTGTGAACGGTCGTTAAGAAGGGTTATAAATCTCGTCTGCTTTGGACGTAGAATTCTCGGCTGGCGCGTGCTAAGTGAGTGTTAATGGAGTAACTATCAGCATCGGAAAAACATTGCATGTCTCGGGCGACTCGCGACGGAAAAGCGAGCCACATTTTCCTTGCATATATTGACGAAATACCGTATCAGGTGTAGCCGTTAGGAAGCGGGGCCTAAGGGGTACTTCACGCCGTTTAAACGTTCCCAAAACGACTCCTCTGTCGAGAGAGAAGAACTCGAGAAAGTGAATGTCCCACAGGGGATTCGGGTGATAATTTCTCAAACAGGATAATGATTTAAGATGAGGATTTCAGGATGGGAATTACTGAGGGAACAACTTGCTGGGATAAGGGTTCGGGTTACCTCAAACGGAAGACCGTAAGCTAGAAAGCATGTAAACTGTTTGTGTTGGGTCTGACTTCGTTCTTAAGAGCTTGACATTTGGGCATGCACTTGATACCCAAGTGACAGGGGAAATACGTCCTCGAACTATCACGGAAAATATTGCTATATTTAAGTGGTTGAAACCAAGGGGAAAATGTTGTGCGAAATGGAGTCATAGAGCACAATGATAACACAGACGATTATTTTGCCTAAAGATGGTGTTAACAAAAATAAGGAACTGCCCGTGGTCGATTTTTCGAATAAATCAATTTCGAAATTCCCATTTCCTATTTTTCTGAAATATTTGTGAAGGATAAATAGCATTCAAATCAACTGTACAATGATTGAAATGTAATTTGATAACTAATAATATGATTGCTATATCAATACAAAACAAACTCAATCCGAGGTAAGCAATCTACGGTAGATTGAGATGCATTGTGTCAGTTAAAACTCAGGAAGAACTATACCGAGAAGTACAGGAACTTAGCTTTTAAAGATCTCATCTCAGAAAGACAAATTTTTAATGACGGCATTGGCGTTATCACTTCTTTATCATTTTTTGGGTAAATACAACAGATCTTTGAAAGATATGTTATCTACAGTAGATTGAGACGTACTTCGAGAATTAGAACCGATAAGGAGTTAATTTGACGGTGAAGTAATTATAGTATTTATATTGTTTATTTTATCTATCTGCTTTAATAGGCATAAACGACCCCGCCCCCCAAAAAAATATATATATATATATATAAATATATATGTATATATACTCAGAAGGTACTCGATCTTCAGTAGATGAAGAACTACTATGCATTTTTTTTTTTGCCGTTAAAAAAGCTAACCCATCCATGCAATATTGTAATTAACAAGGGAGCAAATGTCAACCGTATCTCATACATATTATAATGATATTTCCGTCCATTTCACCCTTTCACATCGGTTGAAAGATATACCCTTTAGGAAATACGCAATCTACAATTGATTATTAAGTACCGCGAATTGTTATCAGAGGACATTTCGATCAGTACAATAATTTTAACACTGTGAAATAAGTCTAGGTATTCTAGGTATATAATCATTAATTTTGAACTCATTCATCTCATAATGGTCAGATTCTTGGTCACAAAAGTATTAATGTAATAAGGTAGCTTGTGGAGTACTGTCCGTTCCATGTCGAGTGAAGCTTTCACTTTCACTTTCACTTTTATTAATTGTGTAAGTGTATGATGTTTTCTAGGTGACTATAGAATGATGAAGATAAACAACGCTTAAATGAAAGGCATAGGGATGGGGGGGGGGGGTGACAAATAGGAATATCGAGGCTGTATTAATGCCCCACACATTTTATTTGTAAATAGGACCATGCTCCATCATGAAATCAGATCAACATGTAAATATCAAAGGTAAAGAAAAGAAACTAAATATTTCCAAGAATAAGAAAGGGTTGATGGATGCACAAATAATAATATATCGGATACGTCAAGGATTTTAAGGACTGTTACATTCAGATGTTTTATTGTTCTCTTATGAGAAGTGCAAATGCTGACACCCTACCAAAAAGATGGAAAAACACAAATCATTTCTTTTCATCACCGCACTTTCACAATAAAACAACTATTCAGCACATTGTGTTTATAGTGAGGCAAAACATCTATCTCCACTTATATCACCAACCATTCCACGACCCTTGAGATAAATTAAAGTGGCCACAACTGATTCGTATTGCTTATATTCTGGTATTTATTTACGGCTCTGTGTCCTTTTATTGGAGCGCGCTCTTCCCGATTCTCTTTCCTATAGCGTCCGATTGCTCCGGCACACTCCCGCCCCAGAATGGCTCCCATATTTCCAATCATAGCGGAATTGATTTCTAGAAGCTAGTGAATACATCATCCCTCGCCTTCCATAAGGCATCCGTTTGTCTTTTGATCGGGATATTGATCTGACAAAGGGAGGTTTTATAATAACAATACAGACCTGTTTGTGCTGATTACACGCTCATTAAAATCTAATTTAAGACCACGTGTTCACACTTGAGTACGTCTATTATCCATACTCAATTTTCTGACACAGTTTTCTCTCCTTTTCAGACCTCTGCAATAACAGTGTCACAGAACGGTGGTATTTTTAAGGCCTCCTATCATGTAAAAATAGACTCACCTTTAAAAAAAGTTGTCCTTTAGAATATGTAACGAAATATCATGGAATCGAGTTGTCACAATTTAAATGGATGTGCTTTAAAATGTTTTTATAAACTCAAATAAAAAAAGCTACATTATTCATATTAGGCATAAGTAATGCATTTACAAATCAGGTTTCTTGGGAGATGTACTCTCAATCGATGTTATATATTTATATTATTTATATAGATATGTTTTGACAATAAATTGAATTAACAATAAAAACAAAAAGCTTGATATAATTCAAGAATACAGATACAACGACGTTTAGCCCATTTCAGCTGTATCGACAGCATGCAACTGTTTTTCCACGGGGTTCCTGTTTCCAAAATCACCGATAGGAGCAGAAAAGACATTACACATTAAAATAAATGTTTATTTTCACACTTTGATCTGTATCACTTTATTTTCCTTGAACCGAAAATCATTTGTTATTGATGACAAAGGTCTCCGCATTTTTCAACTCCATGTGTAGGCTCCTTTTTCAGCACAGTGAGCTTAGCATAAATGAGGTGTTTGGTATTTTTAATACTATTTCTAAGGGGAATAAAGGATGACTGAGTTTTAAATTCAGCAGAAAATGATCTCTCTTATCGTGAGAAAGTAGCTTGTATTAAAGAAGCCGAAATTGTCCTTCGGCTTTTTGTTCCGGATCTAGCGACCTCGATGCCGCTATTGACAAGGGCATCGATACAACGCCAATACAAACACACTACTTCCTATTAAAAAAGAACGCTTTCTACGAAGACTTACACAGCGTCTTTATCCTCGTCTTTATCCTTTCCCACATTCAAAAATGTCATGTGTGAAAATAAACACCGAAGAAATAGGTTTTGTTTTGTTTTGCGCGACACACAATGCTGACGGTATTGATTTTCACAAATATAGAGTCACTCGCAACTATTGCTCGCCGTTGAAAGTCTTCGCGGGGCGTCATTGCTCTCATAAACTGGTTGAAAAATATAGGGTAAAAAGAAAATGAAGAGGAGAGCCAATTGGAAAACCAAGATGTCTAAAGACAGGGAACATGAGTACAAAGAAAAGAGAAGGCTAGATGGATTAAATGCAAACAACTATTACATGTACATCAAAAAAGTGTCCCAAAATAAAGGTATAAAGAACAGGCTTTGTGGAGGACAGCCTATAGCGTATATAATATTTAACTTAATCGAACATTTTGTATTTTTGAAGAGGTTAATACGATGAAGGGCGATCATCATTCTCAATCCCTAAACTATATGGATATTGTTTTAAGTCGAGCATAATAACATAGCACCTGCCAAAAATGGAAGAACGTCACACGCATACGAATTAAGCAAACCCATTCTCATCCAACAAGAAGTGTCTAGGAATGAACAAACTCTATGATAATCGTTTGATACAAATGCTCTTGATTTGATTCAGTTATTCAGACCTATGGATCCACGTCCACTAACTCTTTTATTTGAGAACTGTCAAGTTTAGTTTGTGATATGAACATGATAGAATGGATTCGAGCCAGACCAACCATTGGTTAGACAGAGTTATAGTTAACAAATATCCGAAGCAGTATGGAGAAAGGTCAAGAATAAAGTGCTAACGAGATTTAATGGCAAGGCCATGGAGAGAGATATCATATTATTGCCTTCTGGGCAGACAGGGACATTGTTTCCTCTTCATCGACGTTCCTCATGGTCATTTTGATTTATCGAAAACATTTTTCGACAGCAATTGAGAGATCCGTATGATATCATATCTTAGATATCTCTTTTCACGGATCATGATTTGTGTGTTTATAGGGTTTTTATTTATACCGATGTTCATTGATATATTTACAACCTACTGATATCAAGAAAGGAACGGTCATTCCTTCTACGAATAAAAATGCAATAAATATGTTTTCATTTCGGCGTTTACTTTATTCATGGAATTGAATTTAACACTCTTATCAATTTTAAGTTTACTGGAAATGAAAAAATAGATTTAACATCGTTTTGTAGAATCTAGCTGATTAAGGAAATAAAGTTCTCGTATAAAATATTTTCTTTAAAACAAAGAACGCTTATTTTCTTTTTCTTTTTTTTCTTCTTCTTTTTGTTATACATTTGATGGATGATTATCATTTATAAAAGCAGGAGTCGTATAGATATGTTATACGTGAACGTCCTCATGTTATAGGGGTACATCCTCTTCCCTCATCCATTCAAACAAAATTCAACACCTAACTTAATTAACTGATATCTACTTTAATTTTTAATTTCATTTTAAAATTTAATACCAACGAAATGTTTCAAATGAATCGTTAAATTTACAAAGGACAACAATTATTTGAAGGATACAGAAGGCTGAAAATAGTATTACTTTATACTGGATACGTAAAATCTGCCAAAAAATTATTTCAGGCATCTATTTTGAATGCATTTATGTCCATACTACAGCCGTGACTTTATGGAAACATGTGTTCCCTCCCTCTTACATTTTTTGTTCTATACTAGCTACCCCTTATCCCATCAATATCGATATAGAACTGGAGAAGGAGATCTATCTTCTGCTATATCGTCCCTACGTATTTGCTCTGCAACGTTGATTTATGAAATGCGTGTCACAAACGCTCTGTATTCTCTATGTATGTGTGTGGTGTATGGTATATAGAAGAGAAGAATTATTAGTCTCTAGGATTCTAGAGTGATGGAAACACACATGACAACTTAATTTGATTTCAGGACTTATCCTGTCTACGACGGAATCAACTTGGTTTTCTTCTTTATCATTATTCATTTTACTCGTTGTTTTTCATCGCCGCGACGGTATTTTTTTTTCCGCCGGGGAATCAGAAATGGAGGATTTTCAAATAAAATATGATTTGTGTTCTATCTCTTTATGAATGCATCTCTAGGCAGCACTCAGTATTGCTAAAAGTATCTACTTCTCTCATTTCGTTTTTTCTAATACTTGGTGTACCCGCAAAAGAGTGACAGCCCGATCATGTTATTGAAATGACTTGGTTGAAGTCATCTAAATATCTTCATAATTCAAAACAGTATCAAAAAGAGAAACAAGTTAGAAGCTGGTTTTTGACAAAAGCTGAAAATCTCAAAATTATTCTTGGCAAATAAAGATAAATCATCGCAAAGGAAAATGAAATAACTATTATAAATGCAGATGTTTTGTATATACATTGCCTTCAAAACAAACATCAAACGAACCCTTTATTTAACGTATAGGAATGATGCAGCAAAAGTCAATAACTATTCTGCTGTTGACATATTAATGTACGCAATTACTATGTTCTATTCATTCATCGATAAAACCTATGTCGAAATAATAGTTGGTAATTAAAAACAGTTCGAACTGTATAATGGATGAATATGTTGACCATTATTTTGAACATCGCATTCAGGACATTCTTTTTATTTCTGTCAGCCGATATCTCTGTTGATGCTGTTGTTGTTTTGATTTGGACCTGGAAAAGTTATGTCCTGTGTGCCAGTTGCTGTAAAGATCTAGAAGTCCTAATTTGTCTTTGTAGTGTGGTCAAGGGAGCAGTAATAGATAAATAACTCAATGTAATTTCAAATTCTCTTGATATAAGGGTAACACTAGAAAAAAAAAGGATGGATAAAGTACGATACGAATATATGGATCTATAGGATGAAGAATTTACATTTCATCATAATCTGATTCTTCTGTCTGATTAGCAAAGGTTTTAAAGTCATGCAATTTAAAGAGCTAGCATAAACCTTATTACAATTCCGCCCTTGCGTTAGGGAGCCTGGCATGAATAATGCTTGTTTTTAGACGGCTTCTACGAATTCATTCAAAAACGTAAACTCTTAACCATCCCCCGATCCATCTAACTTGATCAAAAGCGACAAGGTAAGAGATGGCCGTACTCATAGAATGCGTGCGTGTTTCACCGGAGTCTATGTCAGATATAAAAAAGGGGGAAAGACTCTACCTTCTCCAAAGCATGCCCTGGAATAATATCACTATTCATGTGCTGCATGCCCGGGCATAGAAAGGAAATACACCTTTATATACTGCATTTTAATGCGTGGACAAACGTGTCGGGGTCCCATTATAATATTATCAATATGGTTTTAACAACCCGTGTTGTTGCTGCTGTTGTTGTTTGTTTGGCACACAAAACAATTGGTATTTTCCAAAACGTAATCCATTTCGCTGCATGGGGTAAAATTATATAAGATAACAAAAACATTATTTTAACACACAACTTACTAGAAATTTTTATTTAAAAAACTCATTTCATTGCTAGAACATTGAAAACTAAAATAATATTGCTTGAAAAATTAAGAGGTTGTGTAGAATTTCTTGCAGTTTCTCTATATTAGTAAGTATATTCAAGTTTATGTATAATTTTGTCTTTTTCCAATCCAAGTAAATGAAAATATTAACAGTTTATTCAATCTAAAACGGTGGATTTTCTTACTTACAAAATATAACCCAAAATGAATAAAATTGCATGATGCATTTCAAAATTAGCAAGTTTTTAATATTAGATTAATGCCATAAATTAACTTATAGAAACAATAATATAACGTCACAATTACTCTATGCACGTGCAATATTAGATTTAAATAGTACTCTCATGATATGCTATTACACAAATGTAAATACGACTTTTGTCTGAGCGCTCTTTCGATACAATGTTTGGATGGGGTAAGTAGTCTGTGGTATATAGAAGCTCGCTTATGACCATACAGCGGAAGGATCTTTTAATTCAAGTTCCGAAGAGGCGCAGACTCGCGTGGTAGATAATGTCAATATTTCTGGCCATCCATCTTATTTCATTCGTCATGACAATGGACCATGAAAACGACAGAGAGAAGTAAAAGTGGAGGTGGTGGAGGAGAACAAGAAGAGAGGGAGTTCCTCACAATAGTGGAAGGAGAGGAGGATCGAGGCGGGGAGAGAGATAATGCTCCAATGCGTGCTTCGGTGTCCATCCGTATCATACTGATTGCCCAAACCTGGCTTTAATTTGTGACATGCCACCATCGAATTATCTTCTTTTTTTCCTCCCCTCTCTCTTTTTCAATCCTTTCAGTTAGAACCCCTCTCGTGATGAACTACGCGCATGACTTCGTCATAGTACACACACATCGCGGCAGACACGCACATACACACGCGAAAACCAAATATCACCGTCAATTTTAGCATGATAAAAGAGCGCCTAATTGTGCATCCGAAATTTCATTAAAATCACATTAAATTCAGTAATCAAAATGGACTCCGTGTAGCACAGTGCTTTATGTCATCTATCAACCTTCTCCGGCCATCCTGCGTTTGTATCTCTCTTTCAGTCTCCTCTTCCTCTTTTTATTTTCCTCCTCTCTGCCGCCACTTTACCGGCCAGAGTCGGTTCTCGGTACTTTTTTCTTCTTCTTCTACCGCATCGTATAAAGCAGCGCCTGCAGGCCGCTGTCTTTTAATCGAGGTTGAAACTATTATAGTTTTTTTTTTGCCTTAGCGTCTGATGCTCGTTATTTTGAACTGGATTCCAAGCTTTTATTATCTAAGCTTTAAAACCTTTACCTCCGGGAATAATAGAAAACGCAAATTGTATCAAACAAGCGCCGACATAGCATAAAGTTAAAACGAAACTATCCATTTTCAAATTTGGTATTCGTTGTTACAATTTTTCAATAATCTATAAGCACCCTCGGGGTGTTTTTCTTTTTATATGTTTATGACATATTAATGAAATAAATATTGGAATGATTAACCATGTTATTATGAGGTTATTGGTATAGACACATGATGTAAAATGATGCAGTTTGGGGAAACATATTGCATGGCTAATATTCTGTCAACGATTCTCTTGACATGACATTTAGACAAATGTCATGGTCCAAATATGACAAGAACCTTAAACAGAACTTAACATGTTAATTACTAATTTACAAAGAAGGTGAATGGATTAATACTCAAAAGAACTCTGCAAAATAATTTATACGATCTTTATAATTCACGTGCATCTTGTTTGTTTTTTGTTTTCTTCTTTTTTACTTAAAGACCCTTTTTCACAATATCTGAAAGTGTTACATTAATCTTGAAACATTTTCTCCTGAAGTTTGAAACAGCATATTCTGTCAATATCATTCGGATAATAAAGGATCTTGAGATATATTTCCTTTCTTTAATTATGTATAAGAGTCGATATCTATAAATCATCCAGATAATCTAAATGAAAGAAACACTTCCCTCAGACTATTGGACGATACAAACATAAGCCCCCATAACCATTTACACATTTTCAAAATGAAAGATAGAGTATGAAAAGGAGGGAAAACATTGGAAAGAGTCCAGAAAATGAAAAAGGGGAGTAGGCCTGTAATGATATGTACCTACTACATACTCTCTAAATTATATAATAGATTACAGATATTACGTCATTTTATCTTTTTTTCAGATTATTTTCTGACGATGCTAGAGTTTTTTTAAGTTGGTTTGTTTAGACAAACCGGGCATCCAGTAAGTGCTTCTTTAATAATTCAACTCTTTTAACTCAATTACCTTGAAACAGATTACAACTTGGTTATCTTTTTGACAAAAGACACAGAACTTCACTTCAGAAAGAGGAATATAAAGCTCTCTAATAAGTATGCACAGTTTAAACTCACATCTGAATAAACCAATTGTTTTCTTCAGTAGGCGGGACCAGCTAAAGTCATTAGGAAGAAGTCTACACAGATGCAAGCGAGAGTATATAGCGAGCGATTACGTAGAGATTATCTATATAAAAAAAAAGGCGTGCGGGTATTCTGGTCAGTTGTTATAACAAATTCAAACAGGGGAACGTAGCGAGCTAGCTTTATTGACCAAACAAGTTATTAAGTTTTGGTTAAACTGAATCATATCAAATCTAGACTAGAAAGTGATCCATTGCATTTTGCGTATAATTATATTATGTGGTGGTGCTACATATAACAAATGGATCAGCTGACGTTCTCAGGGTTTTTTCTGCAGCGTTAATATTATAAATGATATTAATTGTACGTGGGTCTGTTGTTTATAGGACTTTAAGTTTAAGACATTGTAAAACGAGAAGGGATTCGTTTGTCACGGTCCTACAATTTTAACATTGGGGACATATTTGGAGGAGACAAATTTTCAGCTTCAACAATTTGTATCCAATATACTTTAACTAACATCATTTAGCTGTCAGTGTCAATTCTTACGTTATGATAGTTTTATTTTTTTTCCTTCTGAATTGTAAATTCACGAGGCCAGTCCGCATGAATAGTATATTCGAGCTGTTTTGACATTTTAATGGAGTTCCGTATAATTCATCGCCCTAAAACACACGATTCTACCCACAATGGGTTAAGAAAATCCGATTCTAATCTTTGCGTGACGTATTTAGTCTCAATGGCGTATAAACGAGATCACCCTTGAAAGCCGACTTAAGTCTCTCGATGCACGCATATAGAATATAAAAGCGTCTAATTATAAATCACGGGACAAGGCAAGTAGAGAAACAAAATGGCAACCAATGAAGTCAGGTAGGTTTAATTTAAAGTACGTGTTTCAATACCACGATTCGCTTTTAATTAAACGCAAATTAATTTCCGGTCTTTTGGGGGAGCGAGGAGATAAAGAGCATGAAGAGTGAATCTCTCTCTCTCTCACTCTCTCTCTCACTCTTGTTTTTTGTTTCTATCCCGGGACACCAGGGTACCGTCAAATCAGACACCGTAAGGCTGAAAACAAAAGGAAGATGAACAATATAACTACAGATTCTATGTTAGCTCATAGGTTAAAGGCGCACCGTCTCCCCCTCTCCCTCTAAAATCTGATGTTGTTGATGCATGATAGTTTTGAAATACTGACATACGTGGCTATGAAGCAATGAAGTATGCGGTAACGATGTCCGAGTATATTGTGTATTAATACTTTTAAATTTGTTATATTTCTTCAGTTTTTTTAAAAATAAAAACTCGACCATGACGATTGATGAGGATCCGTAGGCTATACCTTCTTGCTCATAACTCAGATTCCTCTACGTCATACATGTGATAATGTCTTCCCTAATACATACTGAAATACATTGTTTTTTTAATATTCCCATATACAGAGATTCTATGATATACTTTATCATATGTAATTCTTATACTGATGTATTAATTAAATGAAGTATCATTTCCGCGCACAACTGCAGCCTTTAACAAAAGGTGTATTTTGATTATTTAAAACAAAAAAAATCTTCATTGTTATAGTTTATACAGATTGCGATGAAATACTTTGGATGCAGTCTCGTTTGCTCTACATTTTTAGATCATGGTTATGAAGGACATGTTTGTATATAATCATGTAATTTTCAACGTTGCGTTTTTCCCATTCCGTCCGAGCCTGTATGATATGGCCTACAAATATTAAATGTCTTAGAAACAATAAAGCCTACAATAGATAGATAAGAGATAATCACCCACGCTGGCTTTCTAAGATGACTCATCAATGTCATTTAAAACTATTGTACGGGCATTTCCATACTGAATTTACTACTACAAATTTAATCAATTCATTACGCAGATTTACTCAGTAATTCACTCGTTAGTTATAATTCAATAGTTCCTTGGCGGAATAAAGTCGCTCGGCCGTACTAATTTTGAATATGATCTTCCCCATATCGGAATTCATTCATAAAAAGACCAGCTGCCTTCGACTGGAAATTGTTCTTTTTTTATTAAAGGGGAATGCCCTGGCGAAAGACCATCCCATCAAGACCGTCCAATCAATTTCACCATTTTCTTCCTCTTCCTTCATTCTTTACTTTGGAAGAGCCGTGAGCAAGATTTCATTTCACAAATAAAATATCCATGAAAAATTATTCTGGCGTCTTACAAAATCAGATTTTGACCAAATATAGATTCCGACCTGGAAAAAAAAATAGAGGTCGATCAATTTCGTAAGAATTTTTATTGTTGGAATATGATGATTTTTGTATCCATTCATATATATTTCCATGGTCCTTTTTCCATCAATAATGTCTCAGACATTTGCAGAATTGAAATGGAGATCACTATGAGTTCTAATCGAAGTAAAATATGGGAGGTATATTATATGGCTATTGCAATACCATTCATACTAATGTTCAAACACGCCATTTTTAAAAAGAAAAATTGGTTACTAAATGACAAAAAAAAAAAATCAAATATGAAACGAACCTAGTTATTATCTATCAAGATGTTCCAAACAAATAATTTTACTTTGATACTATTCAATATAAATGTGTAATGTTGTAACACCCGTATCTTATATCTAATCTGTTGTGTTACATTAATGATATACTTTATTAATATCAGGTCGTTTACATGGATTATATTTAGGGATAATTTTATCTTAGTCATGATACTAAAATAAATTGTTAGTGAATTTGAGAGCGAATTTTCTCCACTATGGAAATCTTTGAAGGCGTTCCGAGCAAATTATGTTGATACTCAATGCGTTATATCATTCTCTTTTGGTAATAAATAGTTTCTAAATTTTAGCACGAAAAAAAAAATTAGTGAGTTCATGAAATGTAATAAAATACAGGTATATTATCCCGTCTACGGCACATATCGCAGATTAGCATACATTACTCTTTATGTACCTGCGAAGCCTGCATCATTTTCAGTCTCCGCGATGAAAAAAAAAATATTGTCGAGGGAAAACAAACAGATCAAATTTAGAGTACAAATATGTTTCGGCTATCATTCTAATCTGGAGATCGCATCTCAAGAAGCTAATGATGTATTCATTTCACACGATTTTTGACAATCTTGATATCGCATCTTAAGGAGGAGGAGGAGGGGAAACTAAACACTATAATAGCTGTAAGCCTGTTCAACAGACCATTGCAAGCGGATCTCCTCCATTGCTCTCGGGGGATTCGGGGCAGTGGTTGCTGATGATGACTGGCGCACCTCGTGCGGCCTGCTGCTGAGGCGGGAGGAAATTGAGCGTGTAGTTGAGCTCTATTTCTTGCTCTGTTGCTTACGCAGCTGCCGTAGGAGCTAACTTCACAAGACAGGTTATTAATATAGATATCACACGAATGTAATCATCCAGATTTACGACCCTTGTTTTTCACATGTTGCTTTTCACCTATCTGTTCTCCTATTTTTGTTTGTGCGTGTATTTCTTCACCGTATTTTCTTAACAAGAATAATTCCTTATAAACCTTTCAGTTCAGTTCAGTTCAGTTTATTTTATTTCAACACGGGCACTTGCTTCAGCCAAAGGCTGTTCTTCAGCAAGTCCGTGCATCTTAAAATCCCTTTGATATCCCTTTGAGTTCGGGGAAAGCGTTTTATATAGTCTATACTAAATTGAAGTATATTTAGTAAACCTATTAGCCAAAATATAATTTGATTAAAGAATAATTATTTTGGTTAATTGTAAATCGTCAACCCTCAACTACTTAACGGGGATATGTTTTTACCTTGGCGCTAAAGTTACACAGAGGAGATTTGAAGAAACGTTCAAATTACAATAAAAAATATGAAAAGGAGAAATTGTAACATGAAGATACTAAAAAATAAATAAAAGTATAGAGGAAGAACGAGAGACAGTTTGGGCATTAAAATATTTAAACCTGGAACAAACGGCCATAAAGAAACATTAGAAAAAAGATGATGGCATAATGCTATTATAGTTGGCCTAATTCAATTTCAGGAATACTATTTACCTGAATACTATTTACCTGAACTCGAGATTCAGTAAGTCCGACCCTCATCGCAATCTCCTCCCTCATGAAGATATCAGGATAGTGTGTCTTGGCAAAGTTTCTCTCCAGTTCGTTCAGTTGAGCCGGTGTGAATCGAGTACGATGGCGTTTCTGCTTGGCCGGTTTATCGTCATCGTTTCCGCTGCCCGAAGACCCAACAGAATGGCCGGTCCCGTCTCCGACCATGCCACCTCCACCGCCACCACCACCGCCGCCGATGCCAATGCCGTTGCCTTCCCTGCCGTCACCGCCTGCCGACACTGGCGGCGTGGAACCATCCGGTGCCCCGCTGGTTCCGTAGGAAACCTTCTCACTATGTTGACTGATCATTGTACCGTCATCATCTGCAAAGAAAAAGTAGGAGAACGATATTTAATAGGAAAACAAAACAATTGATAAAAGCATATCGTATTGTGATTGGTAATCGTGTTACACCTCACAAACTACATAGTTATACGATGGAAACTGTGCCATTGTATTATTGTCGCAAAGCAACCCTTCTCTACTTGAAAGGAATCGGTAATCTAAAGCAATTTTTTTTAAATCGGAAATTAAACAAAGCATAACAACATTACATAAATCTAACTCATCGAATCCGCAAACGTTGGGCCCAGATGACACTCAAAATTAATGTCTGTTTGTCATTGATAGTCTTCTATAGTATAAATTCGAAGTTATGAAGACACACATATGCACCAAGGGAAATCTAAGGAAGATACCCCGCCCCCATGATTCCAGAAACGGCAAATGAAGAGCTTCACTTTAAAGTGATTTCACAACAGGGTTGCAAAGGAATACAATGATATAAATTATTAAATCAATAATCGTGTTTGTAGAGATAAAGTTACCCACACATCTGAAATATAAAATAATACCAACGAGCACAACAACTTTGGATGAGCATGTGAGATGGTCCGATTACAAGCTTGGTGTGCTTTAGAACATTGTGTCTCCCCCCCCCCTCTCCTCTTACTCCAATATTTGTTTTTATATACTTTTCTTGTTTATGAAGTTTAGTGAATCGGTTGGTCCTCAATCATTATTTGACAAGTCGGATATTAGAAATCGCCGTCTCCATGCAAACCGTCGGGTTTGGTGGCTAACTCAAATCAGTCAGTATCCTGGATATTTGATTCTAGACAAAATTAAATACGGGGTAATATAAGAGGAAATAGAATAGAAGAGATGCAGCTAATTTTAAACACTGTATTGTGTAGGCAAAGAAAGAAGAAGATACAGAGACAGATAGAGACAAAGATGTATAGAAAAGGGGAAAGCGTGATACATTGGCAGAGATTGAAAGAGAGACAGAGAGAAACACAGAGAGAGAGAGAGACAGAGACAGACAGACAGACAGACAGAGATAGAGAGAGACGGAGAGAAAAAAACTAAGATACACACATAGCTATAATGAAATACAATGTAAATTTTAAGGAAATACAGATTTAAAGAAAAGGGAAAGAAGTAAGCTTATAATATTCTTTTTTTTTTTAAACAAAAAAGACGAATAATTGTCAATAGAGTGAATAGCAATGGGAAGGAAAATTAGAAAGATGCAGTTACGTTCAGAACAAGGGAGACAGAAAAGAGAGAGAGAGACAGAGGAAGAAAAGAGAGAAGGGACCAAAGTATAAAAGAGGAGAGGTGTAACATGACAAGGGAAATGCCCCTATCCTAACTGAATTTGTTATTATTTGTTGTATCAATGATATAGAGAGGAACAAGAGGAAGATACATGTATGGTATTCGAATATAGACGCCTCTTTAAAGATGAAACTCAAGTAGAAACTTCGAAATTATATTGACTGTCACAATACTGTTTTTTTATGATACAAAGGCATGCACCTTAAAATAAGGATATAACTTATATTTCCTCTTTTTTCTTAAGTCTGTCATGGTTTCCAGTGCTTCGATAGCGTTACAAAAAATATTCTGGACGGCAATAAGCCACATGGAACGAGGCATTTACACAGCTTGCCGCCCCCATGCACCAACTCCCTAAACAAGTACGTGTAGTAGCGAAGGATACACCAATCATTTCATATCAAGTTTAAATCAACAGACCGTAAATCCGATCAGTCCGAATAAATTATTCATGTCGGATCCAAATCACATTAGCCATCTTTCTTTCTTTTCGGTCACAACTGGTATGCATGTAGAGTGAACGTTCGGCTAGACCATAGCCGGTCTAATAGGATTAGAATTGACAAAGGACAATGTTGCCCTTTATACGTCATAAAAAGCTGGGTGTATTCTAAAGTCTTCTCTTAAAAGCGAGTTTTTTGTTTAAAGAAGCCCATAATGTTTCTTAGTTTATTTTGCAGACCTGGTGAGACCGCTTGAAAGATGAACATGATGAGAAGAGGTCCAGAACAAAAGCAAATCAGGAGAGAAGGAGGTATTGAAATGCAAGAAATATCCTCATGACATCAATATCTTAACTCACGTAGAGTATTATAGACAATACAATTATAAAGTTATTTGGCGGAATTATTCATTAATTACGAGTACAATTAAGGTAAATCTTCTGATAGACCATTAGTGGACGTACACGTAACATGTAGAGGACGCATTCATTGTTAAGTGTTTGCTTTGTAATAATACGAATGCAACGAATGCATTGATATTCCGAAAGAAAACAATCGAGGCTCTGTCATTAACGTATTTTACCTGCTTGAAAGGGGCAGTAATTGATAGCCAATTTGTTTAGGTGTCGTGTATACGATTAAACATAATTCGGCCTAGAGAGGGCTATCTATTCTTTTAGAGACATTAACCTATTCTCTTTATTTACATTAAACCATAACGGGTTAATACATGCGTGATTTTATAGAATCGATAAGAACTTTCCTAAAGAGACTTATTTGTATGTAAACAGGACAGTGTTGATAACATGCTAATCTCAATGAGCATTGTATCTTAACGTCTAAATACTTTTTTTTACAATTACAATTATTGTCAATTTTTCTTAAAACAAAGTTAAAACAAATATTACCAACCAATTTTCTCCCATAATTATCTAAAAGTAAGAATAGAACAGCAAAATAGTTTAAGGGTATAATAAAAGCACTTGGCTGCACCAATTTTATTTGGTATTCAACTCTGTCATTTAATTTTAAGATAAACATAAATTATTATAGATGATTGCCAACGCAAATAGCCATGGCTTAGCACTAATTATGTTAATCATAATTCATTCTGGTTTTTCTTTAAGTCTTTAAGCCTTCTTTACTTTCAAAGAAGGTTTCAAGGTTTCGAGACGGCCTATATTATGACTCTTTGTTACACGATACTCTTTCTTTCTCACAATATTCTGTCCTTCTAAAGTTTGGCTGGATTTCAAACTCAATTCTTTTCATGCCTATTCACTTGAGATAGTTATTTGTATGCCCTTTGGATCGAATTAACATGATTAAAACAAACTATGACTTCGGTGTGATATCAGATTTGTTAACAAACGTGCCAATCTTATACTATTGTGTCAACGTTATGGGGTAGATATAAAGCAGTCTGTGGTGCTAAATCTTTAGGCCATGTCTATAAATTGCTTTTCTCTTTTTCATCACACAAGAAATGATAAGGATTTTAATGATTCTATACTCAGAGGGAGCATTTCTTTCGAGACTAAAGAAGGGGGCATAAACTTTTTTAATAAAATGCTATTTCAGTAATTAATCAATACAAGTTAATGTAACTAAGATTGTACAAAGCTCTAACTGGTGTTGTTCAGTAGTGCGAGCCTTGTTTGCCCCACCTAGCATCAACTATTGCATGCAATTCGCATTCTGACTATTGATATACAGCTATTCGTAAACGGGTAAATTCAGGAATTCGAACCGAGGCGCATTACAAAGACGTATGCATACAATTTGGTAACACTGCGAGAATGGCATATTTTCATAATTGTTATTAAGGATACCATTCAGAAGATAGCTTTACACTGATGTCTTAACAAGCTAAGAACTCGGTGCTATTTAACAATATATAAAGGTAAATTGCAATGTACATAAAGGATTGCTTCGTTGAAAATATGTCAAAAAAAGTACCAATGTTATGTTGGGCGGTTAGATGATTATGCTATTAAAGTAATTTTACTCCCCTACAACATACACCATGATGCATTATTAACTATCAGCACAAAATCAGACGATCGATTACAGTAAATCAGTTGTTTTATTCGCTCCTTGGCTATCGTCAACTCACACAGAAAAGGAAAATAATGAGAGCAATGTTAGTGCATATTCATAACATCATTGAAACGGTGCAGAGACCCACATAGCAAAAATATGTCAAGGTCATGTCTATCATTAACATTTAATTACATTCGGTATAAAATCATGAATACATTAAAAAAAAAAAACAATAGTTATTTGAAGACCAATTCACATTAACTCAACATACTTGCTTTAGTCCTATTTTGAAACCGCACTAATACAACAATAGACCTTCATACCATGCATATTTGACACGTCTCTGAAATAGTTCACAGATATATAAGAAAAACTCTGTTTTCAAAATATATGATTTCTATGTGAATTATTTATAAACTCAGAGGCTCTCAGTATGAACATTACTTGTTTAATGAAAGTCTATCTGATACTTACTCCTGACTGCTGACGATGTGATCATCTTGTTCGTATTATCCAATCCACCGGTGACAAGCAGTGCTTCTGTGGATAGCTCCATGGAAGGAACATGGGCTAGAGTTCGCTCCATCCTGTCAAATATACCTGGAGACAACTCCTGGGGATAGTGGCCCGATGGAGCGTGATGGTACCTCGCAACAAACGCCACCGTTAACAATTATCTTTCCCTTTACGGCCGTACAACAAATATTCATACGAGTGAAAAAACACGACCATAACACGATGAAGAAAAATATGTCGTACCCGAAAACCCTAGCCGTCTGGCCGTCGTCTGTCAGTATTTCTCTGTCATATGGACAACCTGACTAGTTTCTGGATGTCGGAATGAATCAGATGTTGGTTGGGAAATGACGGAGAAGATGGGGGAGAGAGGAGGACTTGTGAAACCCTGGTGGAGTTTTATTCGGTCGACTAACGAGATCCCGGCGTGGTGGCGTCCTGTTATACAGGTGGTTCGCGTGGCGCCGCGCGAATTATCGCCAGCGCTGATTGGTTGAATGAGTGCAGGACAGCGATCGGAGAGCCGGACTACGTCATTGTCTGATCGCCCAATGGCGCGCCTCGAATTGTGGATGCTCGCGCTTGAAGACACAAGTGGAGAGAACGATGGAAAGAAAGACTCAACAGATAGAGAGAATAAAGAGGGAGAGGAGAACAATAGAGAGAAGAGAGAGGGTAGCGAATCATGCCTTGTTTTGCGGTTTACTTCAATCACAGGGTAGTGAGAATATTCTAAAAGTGTGTTTGTGTTTTGTGTTTTGCTTTAAAAATTAACGGTTACAAACCACAATGATAATGGTTCTGCAAAAATGATATTAAATACATACAATTCCATTAATTTAGAGGTCTTTCTCTTGGACTAGGTTAGTACGACTGGAATTCAATATAATAGGGATGTTATTTGTTTATGTTTGTTTTGTTCTCTCTCCCTCTCTCTCTGTCTCTCTCTCTCTCGCACCCTCTCTCCTGCCTGTCGCTATCACTATTTCCCTGCCAACACAGGTCCTTCTCTTTGCGTTTGTCTATCTTTGTTTCCAGTGTTATAAGTCCAGTTTTTTGTATATGAATTCTTGGATTTCAATGGTTGTTTTTGTAGTGACAATAATACTAGGACAATTATCTACCGGACAACTACACCAAGGACAACCCCCTCTTCCTACCCCTCCCCCCCTCACCGCGATAACTTCTAAATAAATTGTAAGTCCCCTAAACCAAATTTAATCTCAGAAAGCTAAGTAGGTGCTGATGAACCTGTTAAGTAAATTAGGCTTACTTCTTGAAGAAAAGATCCCCCTAATGAGTCAAAAGCTTGACAGAGCCTTACTGGACATACATGTAGCAATAGTTAATGTATGCAAAGTGGATTCCAACTATATACTATAGAGATGCCATTATGTATAGTAGGTGAATAGTATATTAAACAAGGGTTTTGGGAGAAACATGAATAGATTTAAAACATTAGTAAACAAGTCTATAACCTGAGGTGTATTTTCCAGGAGTTCATAGTCGAGATTGTCTTAGTAGTAGTTGTCCCGGGTTAATTGTTAGGGAATTGACCTGGGGTTATTTTTAGGGGGTAGTTGTCCGGGAGGTTCTGGTTCAGAGGTGCTGTCCAAGAAGATTTTAGTTGGTTTACTCAAGAATGGCAGGGAAGTGCATTTATTTTTCATGTTTGAAGTCTATACTAGTAAAAGCAATGAAAGTAATAATAGTCATATTAAAAATGATAATATAAATATTAATAATGGTAACAATAAATTTTGATAATAAAGCAATAATGATTATATTTTATAATATTTCGTAATATGAGAGATTTTAAAGTCAATTAGTTGCAAGTCTTTTAAAAAGTCCCTGCACAAAACATATTGAGACGGTTCAACTTTTTATTTCATGACCTCCATGATAACTGTACTCTTTACTCTTTTATGAAAAATAAGGTCTGAATCTTACATAAATTGCAACCGAAAATCTGACACATACATTACCAATAAAGTTTCCTCTTTAACATATATGAAGTAGCGTGCAGTTACTTATGTTTCAGCCCCTTCCGTCATTCGCTTACATCTTAACCAGTTTTTATTTTTATTTTACTTTAATGTTATTTGTTGGATAGGATGACGTTACCTTGTGTATTAAAAGGAAGTTTCATGCTAAATTATTAAATGAGTAGGAAACCCGTACACTATTCTTTCTCCATATTAAACTGTAGTTTTTTTTGTTTTTTTTTTTGTAAAGAGAAACTCACATTTGTTATTTTGTTGTGTAACCACGGAAGGCTAAAGTTAGTAATCCAAAGAGAACTAGGTTTTTGAATACTATATAAAGCATATTTTCTAACTAACATATTGTCTTTGTTTGGGTGCGGACGAAATGAAGCCTCCACGCACACCGTGAGTTTTTTCCTATATAATAGGTCACGCAGTTCGTATCCACACAAAAAAGTAAACCCAACTTTGTTAGCTAAAGATAAAAAAAATAATCGATCTGACCTTGAAATGTATTTCATGGTAAAGAGTAACTTGTTTTTTTTTGTTTTTTTTTTGTCTAATGATACCCTATTCACAATCTTTCTGCCTCGGAAGACTGAGCATTAATGTTTTTTTAAGTGTTGTCAACATAACCGTGTACCAAGTTTGGAGTACTGCGCCGAATGTGGGTCAGGCCATACGTATGTGCTACTTCGATCTTAAATTCTCTCAAAATTTAAATTCTGCTTCGTGCTTCATTGCGTCATTGTTTTCAAGGATCCCATCTAAGCTTTCACAAGACCTAGTTTCAATCCATTGATAGCCTTATTTATTTAACAAGCCTGCCAACTACTTGTCCCATGATATCCAAAATCTCTCAGTTCACATGTCTATTGCATCAATTAACATGCACAATGTGCGTGAGGCGTGCTAGGCATTTGTCTTAAAAATAACTTGAAAACTCAGACGTTTGCTTTCCTCAACCATTTATTACATGCAAGAAGAAGACAAAAACTTTTCGAAAACTATATCAGAGGTATTGACAGTAGACTTTCATAAAAGAATAAAGTATCGCAAGTAAACTTTGTCCATTTTGACTGACTCAATGATGAGGCATGCAGACAAGGGGTGTGAGAGGATTCAAGTCATCGTAACAAAGGAATCATTATAAATTTGGCTTAAAATTAGCCTTTTCTTGAGTTTACAAAAGTTTGGTGTACCTTTTTAAATGAACGAGACTTAAAGCGTTCCTTTAATATTCTGTTCTTCAACAAAACGCAAAAGAAAACAAGAAGAAGAGCCAAATCCCTTAATGATAATAATAATAATAATAATAATAATAATAATAATAATAATAATAATAATAATAACAATCTAATAGTCCACTCCAAATTTTATTAAACCGAAACGGAAATTCTTTTTGCCCAATTGATCGTGAGCCCGGCAGCCACTGTGCAGCGCCAGATTACTAAAGATATGTAAGTTCTATCATAATTGTAGATTTAATGTAGCTTTTTGTAGCGGGTATATACATAAAGAAACTTCTTCTTACAGAGGGTATTAGTAGTAGATTTTTTTCAAATGTTTAAGTAGGTATGCGTAATCCTTTCTGGATTGGGTTGTAATGGTCCACCTGGAGACCTGTGGACTTGCCCAAAGGGTAAAGCGTCCCAGGAGTCTAGCCTTGAGTATGCCCTTGACTCCAAACCAGGAACATGCACAGAAATACAGTTACGTAGCTTATATTAAGAATAGTATGATAGATAGTAAGAACAACATGCAACAACTATTGAGAAAAAAAAATGAACACAACTGGAACTGTTTTCGCAAAATGTCCTTGTCACGTTCGCACATTTCGATAGGTGACGCACTAGGTTATCAAACTTGGTCTAGGTCGATTTTTTTTAAGTAGTTGCTATCGTGCTTTAGTATTCTTGGTGGACTAGCCGTCTATTCCAAAGGAAAAGGCTCTCAAATGGGTCTTAAATGTCGCCAATGTAGGTGCAGACACAACTGTTCCAATGGTTGGACCACGCCGTTGGAATAAAAGTAGCCAGCCGTCTTTGGTATATTTTTTTTTTGAATGCCCTTTTCTCTCTTTTCTGGGTGAGAAATTCATTCTGTGCTGGGGTTATGAAATAGTCATTACCATATTTGTACGTATTGATGAGGTCTGTTTTTATTATCTATGATATATGCAATAATCACCAATAATTATAGTTGAACTGGACACGTATTGGCGTCATCGAGAAAGTTTTAACTAAAGTAAACAATTAGTGAAAATTATATTTACGCCCTAGAAGACGTTAATGTATGTGTGGGTGTGCGAAAATTAATTTTCTCTCTAAATTTTTTTGTTTTTTTCATTTAAGGGGACAAACAATATTTCACATACTTTACGATACCATAATGAAGTTTGTGGGTAACTGGATGGGAAGATTATTATGGTATCCATTCAGCTAAAAGAAAAATGAAGTGAAAATATCAAAAATAAGAAAATATATACCCTTTGGTAATAATTTTCTTTGTAATGAATGCCCACCGTTTCCCTCTTGCTAATTGATTACTGGTTATTCGTTGTTTTTCAGCAATTTGTAAGAAAATCTTTTTCCTTTTCTTATATTTATTTTTATACTTACAGGAGCTCAGCGAACGTAGATCAATCATGATGTATATAGACCCTTTTTTTAAAGTTTTGTTCAGAGAAAACCTAAAATTGCAATTTTGGCACCAGATAAGAGCGCAGCAGATATAATTACTATCATTATTGTTATTATCATCATAATAAATTTCATTACTGTTATTATCATCATAATAAATGTCATTATTGTTATTATCATTATTATCGTTATCATTATTATCCTAATTATTTGATTATTAAGATCGTTTTTGTTAATCATTTTCATCGTCATCATCCTTGTTATTATCTTACTCTTATTATACCACCCACTATACACACGCACGCGCGCGCATCAACTACAAATGTGATCCGTTTGTATTCCCACTCCTAACATTAACATAAATTTTGTCTTTACTCGTTCCCCTGAATGTATGTACTCTCAGTCTCTGATTATTTGCTTCGACTATTTTCTCAATTTCATTGTTGGTTGCTTCGACCTATTCTGTGTATAAGTTGTTTGCTCATTTCTTAGGTATTTTTTGTTTGTAAAGCGCTCTTAAACAATAATTATGTCACATGCATGAATACGGCCTGTTATTAATTATGCCTACATTTATTAGTTTCATACACATTTACCCTCTCCTCTCATTTTGATTTGGAATACTTTTTGAAACCCATGACGGAATCCCTTAGCCATATTTTGTTAATGATGACTCAGAAATTGTATGTTATCTTCCTAAGAAAATAAAAAATATAAGTAAAACAAGAGTATTATGAAACCGATCCCTTGAGTGCTTTGTTTGTAGTAAAACGTAACTGCTTGCTTCTTTCTTTCTTTCTTTTAATGTTGGTTATGAAATCGTAGAAGCTAATCAGAGATAAACATGTGGATATATCATAATTGAAAGGTGGAATGGTTAGTCCCCGTTAGATTTCTATTCCACTATTCTTTAGATTAGAAAGTGGTTCTAAACTGCTGGAAGTCAGCGATCGTAACTCCAGTGGCCACAATTCACCGGATTACGAGACCAGTGCTCCACCAACTGACCTATAGGTGACAGATGACTATAGATCGGCCGCTCTGACCTCCATTGTTATGATTTTTTATAGTAATTATACATGCAACACCTTCTTCCTTCTTTATCAACTTTCATTGACAAATTACAGTTTGCGTAATGAATAATGAATTCTCCCTTCAAATTATTCTAAATACCGGTTCTCCTCAAGGTTGTGTTTTGTCAACATTCCTTTTCTTATTATTTACACATGACTGAAAAATAAGCCAACGATGACGTAACAATCTAATAGGCACAATACACAGTATTGATTGGGCTTATAAACCGAGGAAAAGAGAATTATTGAAATGAGTTGACACATTTTTTCAGCAAGGTGTACTGAGAACTTCCTACAGTCAAATCCCCCCAAACGAAAAAGATAAATTTGAATTGAGAAAGGCAAGGGCATCTTGTATTGAACCAATTCATAAGAATCGGGTAGATATTAACCCTGTGGAGAGATATACCTACCCAGGTACAGTCATGGAAGGCAAATTATCGTGGACAAAACAATGTAAGGCTACAACGGGGAAAGCGCAGCAAAGAATGTTTTTCCTACCCAAAATTAAATCCTTCCATGTGGATATAACGATTTAAAGTTTGTTTTATGTTTTGATAGTTCAGAGTGTTATTGTATTTAATTCTTTTGTTTGGTTTGCAGGTTGTAGAAAATAAGATCGAGTAAGACTGGACAAAAAATAGCCAACATGCAGAATAAATCAATGGTGTACAGCAGGACCATGGGGAATAATGTAAGAAAAGAGGTTCGTCCAAAAGACAAGAGAATTCATGACAAATGGTAATCATCCTGTATCTTTTTTCCATGAGTTCCTTAGATCAGGTACAAGATAGAGGTCACTGAGTTGTAGGACACAGCGGTTTAATAACGAACACATTCGATCATTCCTTATTCAATCAGGGCATTTAACCAAATATAACGCATTTTGTTATGCAGCGTTTCTGCCTTTTCTAAAGATAGATCTTGTATTTAGAAGAGGCAAATTCAACTTGCTTTGAAATTTACATTCGTTTTCATCATGTAGAACAATACCAAATCAACAATAGATTTTGAATAAACTTTGCATTTAATGATAATGAGCATTACCCTAAAGTTTTGATATCCGAAATAGTAACAAGAATTTGAGATCAATTAAATCATATCCCTTGACCTTGATGATTGAGGCTTGAGACCAAAGCTTATTTGTGTAGTTGATGCCTATTCTGTTTACTAATTTTGTTTACCCTTTAGCTCATTGAATATAACAAGTAGGCGTCTTGAACAAGGCCCTCATTATCAGAATAAAGTGAGAAGATGGATTTTGGGCCCTTTGAGCTGGTACCGGCTTTCTTTCAGCAATATTTTGTAAAGTAAATAGGCATGCACATTGTTTTTTGATACAGATTTGTCTGAATATTTTTCTACAGCCTCATGATCTTGCAGTCCTAGTAACTAGTAGAAGCTAAATGGTAATTATGATTTCTTTTCACCTCCTCATTTAAGATAATTACGATAACTTACGGAAAAGACTAAACTTCTAAAACAGATATCGTTCTTGTTATACTTTTAATACCTTCATTGTCAGCTTAAAATTCGCTGTCATTATTTTGTCAAGAAATCTGTTCTATTCTTTTCTACTCTTCTTTTCTTCAAACTTTCCATTTTATTCATTCTTCATCTTTCACTCTATCCTACTCTCCAGGACAGAATTCCTGTTTTTTTTTTTCATTTTTGAAGACGTTCTCTCACTCCATTCTGATGGTAAGTTAGTATGAGTAAATGACTCGGTGGCTGAGGCGGATATGAGAAGGCGATCGTCTCGACTCGCCTTGGTTCCCCCGTTAGATCAGACGTCGAGGCACCGCGCGTCACTTTTCATTCCAGCCAGCATCCATCTTACCATTACCGCCTAACCCATCTAAAAGAGATTTTATTCCCCCTGAACGTGTTCTGCTAATTCTGAAATCAATTTCGTCCCCACTAGGTCGCATTAAAGCACGAAATTTAATGCATCAGCGCCGTAGCGGTGCGCTCTCTGTGTGTATTACCGTGGCGGGCTCGGAGATGGAGAGAGCACTGCGCTCATGCATAGAAAAAAAAAGACGCATTTTGTTTTAAATAATATGCTCTTTTTTATGCTGATGACTCTGGTGGTTGTGTACAAACCATGACTTTCTACAAGATACAGAACATGTTTTATCCTGCCATAGAAGGTTTCGGTGAAATACTTTGCCAGCATAATGTATGAAGTACAAAAGTGGCGCTATGACTGGAATTCACCATAACTTCGTAGGCTTTAAGTACAGTCGTTCGTAATATTTTGTCATGATATTTAGACAAATATATGTAATAGGGGGATAGGCAAGGAAAATGAAAGGTCTGTTGCACCAAGACTATGTATGATCACTATAACGAGGAGAAGGTACTCTCGCATGAGTTTTAATAGCGTACAGGATGATACATAGCTTCCTGTTACGGCGCGCGGGAGTGTAGAAAAAGCGGGGCTTCGGGGCTCTGCAACCCTGGCCCAATACCGCATCCAAAGCACGTTTTCGATAGGTAGATGGGGAACTATGGTAGCGTGCAAGAGCGGTTACTTGAAAAACATTGGAAAATCAGACGTACTTTAAATGGGGGTGGGCTTCCGTGAGACCCGCGTTTCATTTCCGCAAGGCAAGCTCGAGGGCGGCTTCGTGTCGCCTGAGTTTGCATGAGAGTAAATTGAAAGAAAGGGGCAGAGAGGGGGGAAGAGAGCAGTGAAAGAAAAAGAAAAAAAAAGTTGCAATGCGCGCTGAAATAGAGCAAAGAGGGACGAGAGTAGAAGAAAATCGTTTTGAGCCCTGGGGCTAGTGATGAGATTCTAAACAAGTGCAAATCCTCTAACAAATTGGAAATCAACCATCTTGATGGAGAAGCTTCACTTTCGGCCCTACTTTTTATTTTCTATCTCATGGATATCACCGCCTGATATCTCGTTTGGTCAAAGGAGATCAACAATCATCGAGCGCATGCGTGGTGTCTACATAAGTAAAACTAGTATTTAGAAGGAGGGGGAAAGTCCTTATCAAATGTTGACACTGACTGAAGGTAGATAAACAGTAAATTTACAGAGTATAGAAACTAAAATATCCGACAACAATAGGAAAATTAACATCATCTAGCCTTTAATGTTGTTTAGTAATTGTTGCATAATGTAAATAAAACAAAATATAGAGTAAACTAGTTCAGTAAAAGGAATCGAAATCCTGATGAACTGTTCTACTTCTAGGACTATAACAAATGTGTCATTCCCTTTTAACACTCGATATTTTTCATTGTTTGTTTATTTTGTGTTTCGTTATGTTTTGTTGTGTATTTGTTTGTTGTTATTGCGGTGTCTGTGAGTGTGTGTAGGTGTGTGTGAAAACACTAACTGAAGTAAGTTCAAGTAACTAAATACCACAATCTATGGAGACCGTGGATGATATATAGAGTATGTGCGCCATTACTTTAATGATATTGACAATGTGAATACATTATGTTTCCATTCTTTGACATCGTGACGCAACTGAGTCCAGACGAAGAACAAGAAAGTATTTGCCACACTGTGTGACCCAAGATATTATTTTGAATTACTTTCATCATATCCACAGTGTTTAAAATATGTACACACTGCATACACATTATTTGACGTTTCATAAAAGCGATATACTTTCACAATGTTCAGTAATATAAACAGTCTTGGTTCATACTGTTTAGAATAAAGAAATAGTGTGTCACATTAGGTTGACTTGCAACTTGTACCACCACAGAGGTGTGACAGTTACCGCAATGTCACCAGTAATTTATAACACTTTCGTAGTGTCGACGGGTGGAAAAAAAACTTTATCCACACTGTTCGGCATGGTGACACACTGTGTCATACTACATGTACCACAGTGGGGATACACACTGTAGGACACTGTGTATATACGGTTTAGCATGGTGACACACTGGATCCACAAACAGGCTACAATGATAATGCATAACAGTTTGAAAACAGACTTATAGGCTTCTGGTGCGCTTCAATTTTGTTGACATTGTGAACTTACTTTATTTACACTGTTTGCCATAGTGAGACAATGTGTCCACATAATAGACACCATACATAGATTATTTAATTCATTTATATTTTGGTCCAATGTACATTCAAACATGGAAAATTCATTTGCTCACATTTATAGAAAGGCTCAAGTAATTACTGTGTATTTGTATTATCGACGCAGAAACATCAACCAATCAATAATCTGATATAATAATGTGATATGCATGATATTAATAATAATTTTGTCTAAGTCTTGGTTAATTGATTTATTCTTAACTTAATCAACACTTTTCCATATAGGCCTGCTATTATCTTCTGAACTACATAGCGCTTTTTGTATATTTTCATAATGTCGATATCATGACGGACTTTGTTTACACTGTTTATTCGTTTAACACACACTCTTTTCACATTTAGACTGCCAACGTATATGCACCACAGCGCGTCTACACATAGGATACTTCTATATCATCGTCATAAGTTGATTATAAAGTTTTAAAAACCTAATAAGTTTTGGTAACCGAGATACAAACTTAACAATTTGAGCGTATGAATGCATGGCATTGATTTATACATGTATTGATTAATAGCACAAAAAAAATCAGCCTTTGTCTGTTCAAGGTTTATCAACACAAAATTATTCAAGCATTTTTAAAGTCGTGCAGGACAAAATGTATCACCTATTATGCAATTCATACTAACCTCTTTATCATTTATTGATTGTATACCTTTAAAAATATGCACTGTAATGAGTCATTATATAACGTCAATTTTAATTGCCGGATTAACCCTCAAAGATCTCACGTAGATATAGACGTATTGTCTCCTTTATCATTATCGGGAATCAACGCTAATATCTCAGTCTTGAAAGTTTATGTCTGAAATATGTTCGAAAGATTTTGAACCAAGATCTTATATAAAGGTGCCTATAGTACGGAATTCCTTTAAATTACTCCTCAGTTGTATTGTGGCTTTATATGATCTTTGAAAAGTTCGAATCGTCTAGTATATGAGTGATTTTTATTGAAAAAAATTCTAATTTGGATCTTCTTTAAAAATGTTAGTGACGATTTTCTTACATTCTAAAACAGACCTAAATATCCAACTTCTACAATGTATGTAAGAAAGAGCTAGTTTCAACTTAATATGCACATCTACAATGCTATGGACCATAGAACTGAAGTGCCAAACTTAAAGGTTCTATCATGTTTAAAAATGAATAGAACTGGATTTACCTGAGTATAAGTGAATCATGTGTATGCAAAAACGTACGCCCTACACTATACACAATAACATTTCTTCAGATCATCTTTTGTGCATTATTCCATGATAATTGTTTAACGCAAGTAATTGCTAATTATGGCATACTGTAATACTAAATTAAAGATTACTTATTCATTTTAAAAAACACTTTGCAGAATACTGTAGACAGTGAAGGATAATAACTGTACTTGAGCTCTCTTGCTTGTCATAGGAAACATAATCGTGACTAGATTGCTCGCCGTTTTTATTTTTGTTTAAGAGAAAATGTATGAAAAGAAAAACTTTAAAGCTTTGACGATATTATTTTCAACCATCAGTCAAAAAGTAGCCTATCATGCCTAATTTCGTTTCAGTGACAACAATGACGAGCGTTGCTTTCTCGGAGAACACTGACGCAGACAACTTTTTAGTCACGCTTGTAAGCTCGGTATAGACGCCTAAACTCTGGCGAAGGAGACGCTTTACCGTCTAACTGGGGAAGTGCACGGGTTAAACGATGACTTGCTTGGTAATTTATCTCGCTCGATTTTTGCTTTGTGTAAAGAGTTGACGAGTGTGAGGCGGGATTCGCGTTCCCTACCAACTCGGCGCCAAGCTAGAGGCCTGTATGGGTACGAAAAGGCAAGAAGGGCGAATTGAAATACATGTACCCATATTTGATTAGTCTGGAAGTTATGCAATCATAGATCTAAAATGAAAAACCGAGGTTTTTGTCTCTAAAAAAGAAGATTTATTGTTTAAATATATCTGAATCTCCCCCTTCACTTTCTCTTTAGGTCTCTCTTTCTTTCTCTCCCTCTCTCTTTTTCTCTCTCTATCTCTCGCTCTATTAAATGTACATAGTTTTTGTTGTCTTAATGTCCCTATTTACCTTTTGTAATTTTAGTTTTAATATATAAATATATGAAATGTGTGTTCCCCACCAAATCAGGTAATTGACATAGGTATGATTTTATTTTTAGGAGACCCGGTAGATCGAGACGGATATATTGCATAATATAAACATATATGTAGATATATTCAAAAAGCTACTACACATCAAGCAAATGGATATGATTTCGAAATCTTTTTATTTCAGTTGGGAGATATGAGTTGGTCTATCGGTACATCCACGTGGTCTGCTCACTATCTTCGCCTACAAACTAACTTGGACGAACCCTGTTTCGAAACTGAGTCACAACTTCCAGATGATGACGTGAAAGGCCCCAAAATGTAAATATTGATATCTGATTGATGAACATTTGTAAATACCCAATTAGACATAATAGTACAAACTCCAAAGGCCAACATGGAACTTTATTTGAACTTAGATCGGTATGAGCAAACTTTGAATGTACATGAGCCATTTTACATGTTTAACCCGTTGACTACTGAATTATCTTATTCCCATAGGCTTAACACAGGACCACCAGGTTCCCGTAAGCAATGGGTTAACTGTCTCCCTTTAAAAATAACTTAAGTCGTAGTTGCTAGCAAAAAAAAAAGAAGAAAAAAGCAACAGAACATTTCCAAAATGATTTGGCCTATCATTTTATAAATATTTTTTTTTTCAAGATGGTGTTTACAAGATCAATCTGTGATATCCAATATAACTTTGTTTCAACCGTTTGTGGTACATGGAAAATATAGAGTGTTCTTCAAAAGTAAAACAAGACAATGCCATGATATATTTTTGACTTTTCTGGAAGGAACAATAACAAAACTTAATTTGGAACTTACTAATTTCGGAAATATTAATTTTTCATGCCCCTATATAGTCTTCAAATGGCACCTTGGTCAGAGTATTGTGAGGTAATCGGTGGCGCCAACGTGGTCAAAAAGGAAGTGAGAGAGCAAACTGAGGGCGATGAACATTTACAGGCCGGGGCATAATAAAAAATACTACACCGCTCTAAATAATAGTGATAGAGGAGCCAAAATAACTTGATGCTATAACTTTGATTTGGGGGAACGAATACCTCATTAAAGCATGTCTCGAATCCGCCACTGGGTCAGTCCTTGTTGAAAAGTATTTGTCCTTGTATTTTCTGAGAGATTGATATTTTGTTAATGTCAGAGCTATAATGATTTCCTTTTCTTTCTGTTCCAACAAATATCCGTTAAGATGCATGCCTGCATGAAAATACTACTTCAATTCTTACGTGGAGAAACTCTGTCCATCATATTGTAGCTCCCATCGCTTGATCGTTTAGAATATATTTCAGTATAAGCAAAAATGATTATATAAAAACTTTATCAAATGAACCGCTAAACTCTCAACAAAAATCAGACTAAGAAGAAAGTAAACAAAAGGCAAACAGAAAAGAATTTACTTTTCTGAGTATATATTTTAAGAATACTCTGATCCGGACTGTTGTTAAGTGATGCAGGAGCATTCAGCATATTCCAAATGAAGTGTGTTTGAGTGCGTGTTTATGTTTTAGCTCCAAAACATGTTGTGCTGTCTAGTCGCCAATCTATCAATTCTATCTACACTCCGCGACGGAGTTCCACGGATAAACTACAGTCAATAGCAATCAAATTTTCAAGCAAAATGAATTACTTTTCTGACTGTTGTGAGTAATCGTCGGACTGGCCAGCAATCAGTTATTGTTTAGAATTCATTTTTGCACAAATACCTAGCGATAATTCTTTCGTAAAACTTGGTATAAGCTCCGCTTCTCCCTCTCATACATCATTCATGTCCATGTCTAGCAGCATAAAGCCAAACATGAGATCGATCGGGAGGATGGTTGAATTATAGCATGGGAAAGATAGTATGCTGTATCACTATGGATTTGTAGAATTACACATTCACAGAACAAATGTTGTTTTGCTGATGGAGCGGGAAGAATGTGTGGATTTTTATTTACAATACATGGCCAAATCCTCCAGCAGTGTACATGAACATCGAAATTGAGCAATGGTCTTTTTGTCTTCAATTTTAATTTATACGTTGCTTAAATGATTTATGTGAACGTTATTTTTCATTAAGAAAATCGCCCAAAGGTATTTGTGTAGATTGTTGACCTCTCCCCCTAACCATCCCCAACAATCACCGAATAAAAAACAAAGGTTACGAAAGATATCATTAATTTTCGTTCTACTGTATTTTGAATGGGTGTTATCTATTTAACAAGCCAACAAACATTAAAAATAACTACTCAAAGAAGGTTATATAATTATTTGGTTTTGTGTGATGGTGGCGAAATATTAAAGGCTGTCTTATGAAACATTAAAAAGCTGATGTAAATATCGTAAAAGTCACTGAAATTTAGGAGAATGTTAGAAAAATACAAAAAGAGAACAAAAGACATTTTAGAATGTAAAGGGAAGAAAGGAATGAGTTTCTGGCGTTAAAAATGGTAATGATTTGTTGTCGAAATAATTCTCTAAAAATAACTTGTGAAATGAATAAGAATAGACTTACAAATGGAGTAATAATAAAACATGATTGTTAACCCGAATTGAATATCATAGAGAATTGAAAAAATAACTGCCGCATTTAGGTAATGAAATTGCATTCGTTTCTTATCCTGCATCGACAAATCATTGGGATACGGGCACACATCTTTACGGATGGAAATAACATTTATTCCATTGCTGTCTGATGTCAAAACAAATAACATCAAAACGCACCATTACAGCTGGCAAGAATGTCCGAGAATTATCGAAGGTCTGGAAGAAAAATGATATTGCCGTGAATATGAACCCAGCTCCTCAATCTATCTTGCCTACCTGTGAACAAACATTTGTCATGACGCACAGGACGAAGAATTACAAAGCCCACAGAGTCTTACAAATGGTAGAAATGGGAGGAAAAAGTAACTTGGTGGGAGAATGGTAAAAAAAAAAGGGGAGAGAAGATACTAAAGTTAGCTCTTCTTGGGTATTAGGTCTGACAAACTGCCAATGAATCGAAGGGAAAATAACAAAATTTGGACTTTGACTAATGCCACGGGGTTGAAGCTGACTTCAACCTATGGCATTTGAAATTGAAGCGAAATCAAGCTCCTTTGTAGCATTATGGAAAAGCCGCCGACACTCATGCCCGGCCATTATTTATCCATTTAGCTCCGTCCTCGGATGCATTCTCAATTGATCTCGACTTTGGATGACAGGCAAGAAAGACGAGGAGGGGGAAAAGATCAGCAGGGGGATTGTGATTGTAAAGAAGAACTGAAATCTAACCAGGTTAAGCTAGAAAAAGAAAAGAAAGAAAGAAAGAAAGGCAGGTCAAGGGCTTTCGATAATTATTTTCCCTTCATTGTTTTTAGCTTAGTTATAAACAAGTTGAATGATAAAAGACCAAATGTAGAGTGCAGGCAGGATGGAAGAAAGAACGAAAAAAATAAGTCTATATAACTCCAGTAATAAATAAAATTCCAGTAATCACAGAGCAGAATGATTCCAATGAATGTTTCGATTTTGATTGAAAATAAATCGTTTTGACATGTATGTGTATATTATTATTTTTTTCTTTAACCGCTTTGGGATTTTACACGGGTGTTGACAAATTTTATTTGATACCACTATTCGCGCTCAAAAAAATATTCTCGGACTTCCGTTCTTTTCTATCTCCGATGGAAGAGGGAAGAAAAATCAGAAGAGAATATTCAAATGGATTACGAGGATTCAGGAGAAGGATAAGAAAGACAGATAATCATAGTTTGTAAAAAATAGATAAAAGGTTTTAATCACATTTCAGAGCCATAATGATCGAAAGTTACAAAGAAAGAAGAAAGAAAGAAAAAAAAAGAAGAAAAAAAGAAGGAATGAAGGATGACAAGATGAATTATAGATAGGGTCGCATTTCATCATCTTTCACTGCACTTTTCATGGGGTACTCCATTCGAAGAAAAACTGGGCCATTCATGTTAATCTAAATTGATCGTACTCTCTGTAATCATTGGTACGGGTCCAAGAAAGAATGAGAAGTTTTTTTTTAGTCAGAATATAACAATTCAATATTTGAAAGTATGTGAATGATATCATTACGGTGACCTGACATAAAACAATGAATATCATTCGATGAATGCTTTTACAGTTGAGGCGTTAAGCAGCTATCACACTAATCCATTGCAAAACATATTCAAGATCACTAACTTTTGATTATTTTATTCGCAATTGCCTTGCATCTGTGTTTTGTAAATCTGTTTTCTTTTCTTCATTAAAAGTCTATCAAACGATGTAGAAAGAAGGTGTTTCGTTTTTATCCCATTGTATAGCTTTTTCCCCCTCAGTTGTCTTATCCTTTCCTTTTTTACCCGGCTAGCGTGAATCAAGGTATCAAGAAAAAGGTCGGACGTGTCACAAAAGCAGAAATCTATTTAGAAAATATTAATGACTGCTGAAGATTGGATAATGGCCTGGAGATGTGTATCCTGCTCATTGAGACACTCACACTAATAATCTTTGTATAAAGGGCCTTAATACGGGGCTAACCGGCCTAAGTAGGTATCATATTTAACCGAGTTAGAGCCAGTCTCCCTCACTTTGGTATCTAATCAGTAATTTGTTAGGTGCAAATGAAAGCTGCCATGTATAGTTAGTCGCCCTCCTCCTAGCCTCTCACACCTCAGATGGGGCTTTCCCTCCTCCTTCTTCCTTGCTCCTTCATCTCCATTCCAAGACGTATGAAATTAGATAATAGTTTGTACCTTACATAGTGGAAGAACGTCAGGAGAGAGCCAGATTGGTGTTAACTTTAAAACGTAGTGTGTGTATTTGATGCCCTTATGAGTCCCAGTCATGCATGCAGACATACCCATTGTCTTGGTTTTGTATAAAGTATTATTATTCAAACTCTTATGTTTATTTATTGGCATCAAGTTAATCGCTGGTTTGGGCAAGATGATATACCTTATCAACCATCAGTCATCTTCACTGAGCTAGAAAGGATACATACGTAGAGAATAGCTGTCCGGTCGGATATATAGCTGACGTTCTTTCATTTAAACACTTCTCCTTTGGAAAATCTCTCTCTCTCTCTCTCTCTCTCTCGTGTAGTTATTTAATAAAACAAAATGTGTATAAACTATATCTGAACTATATATTCGATAAATATTTTATCTATGAGATGTTCATCTGAAAGCAAATCAACTATAATAAATTTTGTTAGAGATATGATGAGCGTAATACCCTTTATCTATTTTTGTACTCATTTTAACCCATATCACAATGTATTAGGGTGTGTATGTGTGCGTGTGTGTGCGTGTGTGTGTATGTGTGCGTGTGTTTGCGTGTGCGTGTGTGTATGTGGGTGTGTATACTTTCATAAGCTGTGATTGCATACAAAGTAGCCGAAAAGAGGAAAAGAGTGCAGACAGGTAGACAGAAACACACAGAGACAAAATAAGGAGAGATATAGATAGATTAAAAAAAAGAAATAAAAGGGAGAGTGTGTGTGTGTGTATGTATGTCTGTGTTGGTGTGTGAGAGAGTGAACGAGATATATAGAGAGAAAGAGAGAGAAAGAAAGAGAGAGAGATAGAGAGAGAGATAGAGAGAGAGAGAGAGAGAGAGAGAGAGAGAGAAGAGGAGAGAATGAGAGAGAGGTAGTAGAGATGGAGTCCGGCTCGTCCCCAGTAAATAAAAAAGATCAAAATCAAAGTGACACGCGTTGTCTATAGATGTGAAACAATGTGGAGTTAATTAAAACCTGCAGAAAATGCGCGCAGTGAATCTTAATTAACATTTAATGAAATCGAGGTTGAGATTAGATCGATTTAGTATGACGTCGAGAGATGTATCAGGTCACAATATAAAACTCTCCATTCTACCATCACACCATGTCTCTTACCAGTCACGTCTTAAAGGCCCTCTTAAATTCTGGTATTGGTCACTAACTAAATAATGAATTCCAATTAATGTATGCTGAATATTTCTTTCTACATACAAATGTTATTAATTATATCCTCCAAGCAAATGTGTTTAAGATGATAGGAAATGTATTACAGCTTTTGGTTTACTTTAGAGTCGCAGATTTAGCGGCTGAGGCGCATATTCATCAATAAGATTATGTAGTCCAGTATGTGCATAATCCCTCGACGATTTTGGCTCCAGATATTCAGCAAGTCTTTGTAATTTTGTTTTATACAAAGGTTATTTTGTTAAACTAGATATTCAAAGTAGTGTGACACCATTTACATGCTATGACGAACCCTCACCACAGATAAGTACTTTAGAATGCTGGTCAGACATCTGTTTTTCTAAAACTATGGGATACTGGTGCACATTATTCACTAACAATTACTTTCATAAGCATTTCCCTAATGATCATATTGAAGAGATAAGGGGGATGACTTCCGTTGAATGAATTCTGAATAATAAATTTGTATTACATAAATCAATGGATTTGCCTTAGGTCAGGTTGAATTGAGTCTGTTTAGACTTCCTAATGTAATATCTAATTTTGTTTGATATTGTGAAATGAAAGTTTTTAGATTATGAATAAATGCTATTGAAAGAAAAAAAAAAGGGTTGAATTGAGTCGAATCTTCATCACCTTTCTTCATCCTTTTTCTCATAGTAGTCCCTAGATAAAAAATTACCGACGTCATTCGAACCTTCTTTCAAGACATTCACGCAGTTTTATCAGAGGGCTGCTATAGCGATAGCCGCTAACTTTAGCTGCATAACTTTTCGCTTATAACACTTTCTAGGTGAGTTGTGCATCGAGCGAGAGCAGAACGCATTGTTAATGAATCGTAGCTTCAAAGAAGTTAAAACTTTTAACAAAATGGAACCAAATTAATGTCTATATCAAGAACGTGTATTTGATGAAGCCAGTCGCGCCGGAACTAGTCCAGCTTTTTTTCCAACAAATTAAGCTCTGAAAAGTAGCTACGCTTTTTACCTTCTAATAACCCCTTCGCCCAAACATACACAATTTCTCCTTTCTTACATGATATTTCCAAAGCTAATGTTTTGAATATTTCAAATACGATTCTGGCCTTCCTCTTTTTGAAGTATTTGAATTTAGCTTAATTTAGTTCTTTAGCACGTTTTAAGCACAGAAGCAACTTGAAGCATATCTTTGTAATTATTTTCATATCACACATAAAATAATAGAGATTTTATAATACTTAAGATTCTATAATACTAGAGATCGTATAACTCGGAAATAAGTTTCTTATACGCGAGGGACAGTGGCGACCGAGCGAGAAAAAAAATCGTGAAATTGAAAAGTGTAATAGGTATAGTGTGAAACACAACGTGAAATCACTGTCTACTTCAAAATAATGATTTACATGTAGGACAAGTAAACCTGTGCAAGGGAGGGCAAAAGTTTTTTCTTTCCCCCAACCCGTTTATTAAAATGAGAAATCTTCTGGGCTTCGGGCGCCCATGGGGGACAGGTTTTGTTTAATGATAAGAAACAGTCAACGTACATGTAGTAGAATGCGAGGAAGTGTAGCGACAGAGAGGATAATTAACGTTTTGGAAAGTTTAAACTTAAAAGCTTATCCGTATTGCAAGATCATTAAATGCATTTATGATGTCGATGTTTTGCAAGTCAGGCACCCGTTAAACGAGTTCGCCTCCCCCTTGTACAGGAAATCTCTACCAGCACACTCCCGGGCTCCTTGTCGTAGAATGTTTCAACAGG